>CM032884.1:5590000-5685000 GCA_019176425.1 Megalops atlanticus | reverse complement strand
TGATCCCGTCATCATGATCCGAGTTAATCGCCATCTCCTCCAGCAGATTAATGGAGGCATCTCACTTTATATCGCTGCAGGTCTAATCCTGTCCCGTCTTATGTGCAATACCCAGAGCCCTGATCTCAGTTCTCAGTTCCATTCCGTTCAGCCTGTCCCCTGGGCGACCAGGGGAGCACTTTCTCACTGCTGTCAAAAAAGGTTCAGTGTATTGCAAACAATACGGCATTCGCTTCTGTGAGGATGGGGCTCCTGCAACGGTCCTGCTTACAGTCATTTCTTTCTGTCACTGGCATGAGTTTGAGTGCGAATCTGTGAGTCACGGATATCTGTCACTCCTCTGTGCGCCTTGTGGAACTTGACCCAAAGGCTGATTCATGCTCTGTCAGGGTGCTGTGGGAGGATGGCAGACAGTTTCACTTCGGTCCTGTCATAGTGTTCACTGCCTACTGCAGTAGTCAGCACAGTAATACCACAGCTCCTTCTTTACAGAGAAAAAAAAACTGAGAAATGTGACAGATGTTTTGAATTGTGTAAACATATATATCATGTCAAAGTCTGTCTTATAATGAGCAATTGAAGTGTTGTCCACTTGGAAATTCGTTTCGATATATTTGTGGTATGTGCGTTGTATTCATATTAACATATGGAGATACGAATACACTGCGAACATACATACAGGATGAGTGAGGATTTCAGTACAATGAGTCCAAATGTCTCAGACATACAGATAGCGCCTGGGGCAGCAGCCTCAGGTAGGAAAGGCAGAGAGGCGGTATCCCCATAGGAGACTGAGGCCGGGAGATAAGCCTCTTTGTGTCAGCTCTGGTGACTCTGCACAAACACAGCACTGCTTCATAAGCAATAACAGGGAACATGACAGTATTTGCATACACAGGCTATTTCGGGGGTTTCGTTTCAGATCATGGCTGATCAGTTTATGATAGGGGTTGTAAACAGCCGGGGTGATTCAGCCAGCCCCACCGGTCAAGCTCATTTGCAGACTTCCTTGTTAGCATTTTCCTCTTTCTGGTTGACGTCCTTAGGGTTTACATTGTACTCTCAGATGAATGAGCACTGTCAGGTCCTCAGTTTAATGGGCATTAAGGCTTTCGAATGGGGAGGCAGTGTGCTTATGTATCTGTGGGGGGAAAAAAATGACTGAATTATGGGGGACTCCTCTGTTGCTTGGAGCAGTGGCAGCAATTCTGCTAATTCTGGTTTTATTGCACCCAGTAAAGACCTTGAGTCCCAGATGGTCTATCTTACCACTGTACATGAGGACTAACATGACTGATCAGACTAGATAGATACGAAAAACAAGCCCCATTTCTGCTGTCCAGACACTTGCCTGCTTAGGTTAACTCAGAGAGGTATCTTACACAACGGTGCTTTGCCCCACTGTGAATATGTATATATCCAGTTGTACTGTGTGACTGGGTTGGGTATAATAGAACCCCAGAACCCCTTGTTGTGCATGTGGAGGATTTGGGCCCCACCCTTGCTGTTCCCTCTTAAGTCCCTGAGCAGAAGAGGGGAGTGTTGAGGAGGAGTAGGAGGAGGAGGAGGGATGGAGGGATGGAGAGAGAGGGCATTTGACTGAGAAGAGGAGAGTCATGAATAAAGGAGAGTGTGTGTGTCTGTCTGTGTGTGTGTGTGCGTGTGCGTGTGTGTGTGTGAGTGAGTGTGTGTGCGTGAGTGAGTGCGTGTGTGGGTGCGTGTGCATGTGCGTGTGTCTGTGTGTATGTTGGGAGGGGGGGAGCATAATAGCTGTGTGTGACTCATCCTGACGTTCTGTGAGAGGAACCCCTCCCATGGGCTGCCTCCATCCTGCAGCAGCAGCAGTGCATTGTGGGGGACTGGGGGAGGGGCTCTGTGGGTGACTCACCCACACCTGGGGCTCTGAAACCAGGGGGGTTTGATTTTGTTCTGGATCAGTGCTGCACTGATCTCTACATCTTCTGGATGGTATATTCTATGTGCTGAGCCCATTTTATCAGCTGCAACCTCATACAATAAAGATCTGTGCAATACTGATTCAAATTAAGGTAAAAACAGACCTTTACACTTCTCTCTCCAGTCCCTTCTGCCTGGCCTCTGATGCTAATTTCTATTTTCATGCCACCACGAGCACACAGAAATATCTACTATTGGAATAATGCAACAGATAAAAGCAAACAGACGCACTACGATTCTTGAATGGCAGAACAATACCATAAGAGAGGTGAAGAGAGCATACACCTGATTTGTTCATGTAAAGTTCCGTGTCTGATGCATGCCATTCCTTAGATACCCGCGTCAAACAGCTACGGAGAGCGTTTACACAAACCAATAACGAGAAATACAGCTATAAATAGGAAGGAGGAAGAGAATGTACTTTCACTTGGAAATGGTTCTCAACCTGTTTTTCATGCTCGTCCAGCTAGCCAGTTTTGGTAAGGATCTGCCTTTGTGGACTTCACAAAAGTATTGGACCGCATTAAATAATTTCAATTATAACAAAGCAATCAGAGAAGGATAAATTTCTTAAAACCATTTTTTTTACTTTTTAGCTGCAACGAGATCAAATTACCTGCAAAATCATGTAAGGATTGAACTACCATATTACATGCATTCAAACATGCAATCAGCTGGTAACAAGTAATTTTGCAAGAAAGTAGCATGACTGTTAACTCGTTAGAAAAAAAAGCCAAAAGCCATTTGAGCCTCACAGACCCGCAGGTGATAGAAATGTAAAAAAGGACCATTTTTCAAACCAAATGCATATTTTGGGCGTAGACCCCGGACACACCCGGTTTTTAGCCTCTTGGGCAACTTCCCTGTTCCTCTGAGATATGCAAATGACGGTACGCTCACGGACCCAGCTGCACTGACTGGATCACTGCGAGGATTTTTTTTTTTTTCGCGAGGGGAAGTGAGCCCAGCGCCGCATCTTCGCTTGGCCCCAGACGCGGGCATCATTCCAGAGCGGCCCTTTTTTAGCGGTTCTAAAAATACCATTCCATGTCACCGCAGGCCCTTCAAAAGACAACCCCTATTGGTCCTAATACAGCATCTGTCACGGTTACGGTTGCCGTGCAGGTGAGTCTTAGTGACACTAATGCACGGGCCGAGATTCTGGGGCATATGGAGGCTCATGACTGACAGCCTGACCTCCAGGGAAGAAGCAGATAATAGGTCTAAGCCTCAAATACCATGTCTCTTAGAAGGCACCCACAGAAATAGCAAGGGATGTCCAAAAATAACTTGACAACCCATATTTTCAGGGCTTTTTCCTTTTTTGTCTGACCCCCATCGTGACAATAGAGGAAACGTTGCAGCAATTTAGTGACAGCCCTTCTACAGATGTCATCGCTCACCTGTAGAAAATGTTACAATGACCTCTTTTCACTGGCATACAGTAGCATTCACACTGTGTGCACTGCCAGGTGTATCCAGGACAGCAGTCACTCCTGAATGATGAAATGTCATGAACTGTCTTCTCTTTGGTACCTAGCTTTTGATCCTGGTCCAGACATACTGAGTCCTGGTACCAGTGATCACGCTCCACACTTGTAAGCGTACCTGAATCACAGGTAGATCCAGCAGTGCAAATGTAATGCAACCTGATTAGCTTCAAAATGATCACCTTGCTTCTATTATCAAGAATTCCCCTGCTGTGGTAGTGTGATGAATGGACATTGTCCACATACAATCTGCCCTTCTGTTACGCTCATGAACAATATTTACCTGCAACAGAGGAACTCCCCTCCCCCTCCCCACATACACACACACACATACCACTTTGTTTTTTCACACGTAAAAGCAGGTCCTATAAACAGACCGATAAAGACAGAAGTGATGCAGAAACCGCGCAGCAACAAAGGAATTCCCCCTCCCCCATATGCACACTGCTCCTCATGACCAATACCGCCTGATGTGTTTTCTAGAAACTTTCTCCTAAAATTCACAGCTGTTGAGTTAAGGGCACAGTCCAATACACAAGAAAAGTGACAAAACTTAGCCCTGGCCGTGGGGGACTGCGGAGTCAGCACATGTGGTTTGACCCCCCCCCCATCCACCCACAAACGTGGCTGGCCGATTCTGTTCATCATCATCTCTAAGGTACTCTATTCCGTTATTTCTCTGATTCACACACATTCTGATTGGCCGGTTCCTGTTTTGTCAGCTCTCCATGAGCTACTTTTTTCTTATTGGTTGTTTTCTTTTTTTTACAGCTTTTAAAGGACACAATGCCAAAGTCGTTGTCAGGGTTCAAAAAAAGCCGTTGCCCTGGCCACAGCTCCACTTGCTGTGCTGACTTGTGGCTGAATTGACGGGGGGAGCCAGTTTAACTCCTCCCCCCTTTAACTGCTAAATTCTGAGTGACAGCATTTATAGTGTGCTGAGGGGCTTGCTGGAATATTGCCATACAGGCTTAGTGCTGAGAAACCCAGGCGTTACAACCACATCTTTCTTTTGACCAAATTCGTTCCCTCCGTTCTGTGAGTTGAATGGGAGACTCAGCAGATACCATCAGAGGCACCTCTGTGACGTGACTCTCTGAGCTCACTGGCTTTTCTGTGAGTCCGCTCATCTCTCTGTCCGCTCTTCTCGTGAATCAGCGATGAATTTGTTTGGTTGCTTGTAGGGAATGCTGGGGTGGGGGCGCAAATGACCTGCTTCTCCAAACCCCCTCCCCTTTACGAGGAGTGTCACTGTCACATGCATCATTAGGTCATTGAACTTTTTAGTACTTGGTATTCCGAATAAAGCAGCTCTGAAGCCAGATTCCGAGGAAGGGGGGTGGTCGGGGTTCGGAGGGGGGGAATTCGCATGACAGCCTCTGCCTGTAAGCTTGCCGTCAACCCCCATGCCGTTCCAGTAACCTCTTATGCATACTGCAGCTGTCAGCCAAGCACCCCCCCTTCCACCCCCCAACCATCTCTTCCTGAGCTCTGGCTGACAGTTAATGATGGGGAGGTCATCCAGCCACACTGTGTTATCACACCATTACATCATTTATAAGGTTAGTGGATCACATCTGTGACCGCAGGGAGAGATGATCAGGCTTAGAGGAGCTCTATATGGTACATAACAGCACATACGATTACCCATGATGCCACTGCATAGCCTTCATTACCTGGAAGGGTTTTAAAGCCGACCGCATCTGCGGAACATCTGCCTATTATGTCACGAAGACCGAGAGGGACACAGAGTCCATGAATGAGATCAGCCAAAACAGCCCTTTCAAAATTAGTTTGTTTGATTCAGGAAATGACTTGCAATGTAAATATGTCAGAAAGCAAGTTCCTTGTTTGATGTAAACTAATTTTCCAATTCTATTTTGAAAATTTCAATGTGTTTTACAGTGGTTTATGTCAAATAAGCACAGACATGAAATGCAAATGAAAGGCAATGGCAATATTTCTGAATATTTCTGCCAGGTACTTTTTTGTTATGTTGTAATACTACCTTGTAAAAGCTTAATTGTGCAATTAAATTAAAAGAGTTTCATATGTATTCCGTCATATTTCACATCCTCGCGTTTTCTTAACATAACATTGCTGCGCATTGAGGCATTGGTATGACTACAGTAGATAAAACGATTGTAGGGCCTCTTACTAGCAAAAGGAAAACAATGGTATTGGTCTAGATTTAATTCTACCTGCTGGCATTATATCAGCTGCCATTAATCAACGGTGGTTTAAAATGCGGCTCATCCCCTCATCCTAAACAGATTACAGCGTCAGTAGGATATATTTCCATTGATAAAAAACCCGAAGGAAAAAAACTGAGCCAATCTGTCACTCCTGCCAAGCAACCCCACCCCCTCCCGTTCAAACCCCCCAACCCCTCCGCCTCCCGTTCGTTGGGTGGCTGCGGAGTCCCCTGACGTCACGGTCCATCTTCATGTAACCGGTTGCCTTGGTTTCTGGAGTGATGTCAGGGTGCCTCGCTGCGGAATCACGTGTCCCGTATAAAATAACCAGCCGCCGCGGTGAACGCTAGAGAGATCGCTGCACACGGGAACGGGTGGCTCGTAGGCTTCTTCAGTGCGCGCCGAAGCGGTCTGCAATACGAGATACCACCGCCGCTCTTGCTTCCAAACTTCATTGCCTTTTTTCTTTACAACTGTCTGGATTTATTGACTCGCCAATGGCTGTGACCGAGGCTGGGTGCGACTTAACGTATTCCAAAATGAGAGGGATTGTGGCATTTTTTACCGGTAAGCAATATAGACTACTAGTTATTTTTTTACCTTTTAGTGCACAGTGGTGTAAACTCTGTTTTATAAATTGGGTGTTTGACATTAAACTCGCTGGTAAATCTAGACTGCAGTTAGGTTTCTGATTTATGTTATCAGTGTATCATAGCGCAGTGGTGCTCCGTTAGTCGAGGTCTTGGTAACACTACACCTAACCGCACGAAACACGATATATTGCCTGGCAAACCGCAAAGACATAACGAACGAATCAGTATAAAACCTGCACATAAGACCACTGGATGTGCTGGTTTGTGAAACGGTTTGGGTTGGTAAATTTGGACATTTAATACTTTGATCGCGAGCAACGTTGAAACAAGCCACATTTCGCAATATATTGAAAATATCGCAACTTTTGGTCATCAGTTACATCCTTTGCCTGTTGATATTTGATGTGCTCTTGTGGCGTGTGTTGTAGTTCTTCTTTACTGAAAATTTTACACTTTCATTGTTGCATGAATGAAGTTTGAATATGTTTGTTTCCCTAATTTGAAATCAACCAATTGAAAGCCTGTGTTTTGTTGCGTGACGCATCCAGCGAAGACACTTTCCGCACTCAATAAGGAGATCCTAACGGAGACCTGCATCGTTATCATCCTTTACCATTCTTATGAATGTACATTAATAATTAATTTGAAATATGAAAGCAAGATAACACTTTTCGCGTACGCATGAAAAATTCCTGTTCACATCTTTGCAAAATATTGATTTTGGACAGCGTTGTACATTCGGTCTATCTGTATTATGCTGTACATCTTCCAGGTATCCATTTTTCATAAATGATTCACTTCTAGCAGTGATGAGAGAATGCAAATACTATAATAACGGTAGAGCAGTAAATCTGAACTAATGTGCAGTGGTTCGTGAAGGTGCAGTGCAAAAAAAGAAAGTGCAGTATAAAAAGACTGTTAGTGGTTACCTCAAGGGAAATAACTCCTATGCCTTACTTTTTTGTTGCAGCCTTTATCAAGGAGAGAAAAATGGGTTTGAACGACTTCATTCAGAAGCTGGTGTCGAACCCGCATATCTGTCAGCAGTAAGTATCAGGGGTTCCGGAACCATCGATTCACGACCATGTGATTGTGGGGTGGGGGGCAGGGTGTTCTCTTGGGATTATCAAACACTGTTTAGCCAGCACCCCACAGGCCTGGGAGTGATGGGCCCAAGGGCGCTATCAAGGTTTTTTGTATTTTCCTCACATTATAATTATTGTACCTGAAAATGTAGGTTATATTCCATAGTAGGCCTATTAGAGGTGATAATAAATCATGGGTCAAAATGAGATGCAGTCATTACTTTCTGTTCTAATTAGAAGAGGCCATTAATTAATATATTTGTGCATTTATCTTATCTTTCCCCAATCTAAAATTGCCTATGTCAGTTTAAGATCAGATCCACACATAATCCAGTCACCTCTGCAACCGTAATGTGTTCCAGGTTTGGCTAGGCCATGAATGGCGTTCCTCTTATATATAAAATCGCTAAGCTGCTTTCATTGGGCCGGGCTTGGCCAATGGCTGTAGGTAAAGCCGGAGCAGGAATAGCTTCTCATGTCAAACGACCCAGTCACTGATCTCACTAATCACCTTTGCTACAAAGCCGTTTTGTTCCCAGATGGAGATAGCATGTTAAGTCCATTAAAGAGCATACCCACACAGAGTTTTTTGTTCACAGCCCCGCTGGGTTGAACCTGTCTTTTGGGTCAGGTGTGGTGGAAACTTACCTGACCGTTTTGTCCAGCTTCTGTGCCAAATAGACAGATTTTAGCTGGGCTTCTGCCCTGGCATGGTCTGAGCCAACCCATAGCACAATGCTTCACAAACATTTCTTTGTTTGCCCTACCTTTGATCTGCAGGCTGTCAGTGTACCCCACAATAATGCATTGTTATAAAACTGATGTTAGTGTTTCACAAATTCATTTTGAATGGGCTGAACAAGTGTGCTGCCCTACTTTAAGTTCATTGCATGCTTAGGGCTAATATAGTGAAATTTATCAGAAGTTGTATATTTCTAACGGGAGCATGGCTTTGTATCTGAAGTTGTGTATGCAATGAGAGCATTCATAAAACGATCTTAAATACACTTGGTCTGTCATATTCTATATCAGGCCATATCTAAAGTCCTGTAAGGTGTCCAGGTATAATGCCAATATGTTTAAATGATGCCGAAACCCACTGTGCTGCAAGTGTGGGTAAAACAACAAAACAGCTATTGTTTGGATTCTAGAAAGACCACCTCATTCAGGAATTGCTGATTGCCAATGTACTGTTTGCATTTTCAATGTACAGCTAAAACTTCTGTCTAAGCTTTCTGACGCCATTTGTCCTTACTGGTGTCTGAGATGGTGTTAGCCAGTTAGCCAGTGCGTTCTGCAGTCCTTCTAAACCGCTTTAAGGAGGTCTTTGCAATTTGCTGCACTTTAGCTGGGGTGAACGCCTTGTTACAAGGGTGCCACCTGGTGGACGAATACAGCATTGCTATTCCATTGCTAGCGGTCATTTGCCATCTAGCTATAAGTCTGATTTCCCCATGAATAGAACACCCAATGAAAAATGACAGTGTTTCACTTCAGTGAGTATTGTACTCAGAACTCTTGAGATTTCTGCAAAGGGCTAAAATGCAGTCCACAGTATAACACAAGGTCTTCCTCCAATCTGTTTTCAGTTCGGATGTCCGGGTGTTCCTGAAGATCGATGAGAATCAGAATGAAGAGACCGAGGATGGAAACTCTCCTGTAAGTAGTTAGTTCTTTGGAGAATTGGTGGGGGTGTTAGAGGGAGCTTGTTTTCATGCCACAGTAATTAACCCTCGTTTTCCCTCCTCTCTTAGCTGTGTATGACTTCACCCAGAAGCTCGCTGGCAGAGGAGACTCAGTAAGTGTGATGCTTTCACGTTCACACATGTACAATGAAGCCATTCAGAAATCCCCGGGGTTTCACCTCACACAGGAAACTCATGTACTGCCTGTCTGTGCCGGTTTTCCCCCCAGGGTCAAGCCGTCTGACTTCGACTATCTGAAAATCATCGGGAAAGGAAGTTTCGGAAAGGTGAGAGCCCTCATGCGGATCCACTGTGGCGTCTTTATTGCGTAGGTCTCATCGGGCAGGTCGTGGGGAACACTGGAAGGTTAACCTCCCCCTGTGTTTTCCTGCCAGGTCCTGCTGGCCAGACACAAGGAAAGTGCCAAGTACTATGCTGTGAAGGTCCTACAGAAGAAGATCATTCTGAAGAAGAAAGAGGTGAGACTTGCTCCTTGTATAAGATAAACTCTTTCACCACCTTCCCTGGTGAATTTACAGTGCATTCCTCTCGTGAGAGTATTTTGTTGGTTCCTTCCATAGCAGTTGACCATTGTAAGCACTGTTATTCATGTAGCTGAGGTACCCAGTGCTCACCTGTCCCCTCTTTCCCACCCTCTCCATCCCCCAGCAAAAACACATCATGGCAGAACGCAGTGTGCTCTTGAAGAACCTCAAACACCCGTTCCTGGTGGGGCTGCACTACTCCTTCCAGACCACCGACAAGCTCTACTTTGTGCTGGACTACGTCAACGGCGGAGAGGTAAGCGCCAGGCCTGAGCAGCGGGTGGGAGTGGGAGTGGGAGTGGAGTGGAGTGAGCTCGGCTGGAGAGAAGGGCCGTGGGCTGGCAGGCCGCGGCGGTCACATACTCATGAGCTCGGAGTGCCAGTTTGTGTGTGTGTGCGTATGTGCATGTGTGTGTGTGTTTGCAAATGCCTACGCAGACACGGCAGTAGCAGCCTGAAGCACTCGCCCACACACAGCCACAGAAACACACACACACATGGGCCGGCCACCGGGGATCGAACAGCCTTTGGTATTTCGGCATGACCAGTCTAAGTGGCATTCTAGCACAGGCAGGAGGGGGTGGAAGCGAGAGGCATTAGAAGGGGTAATTTCTCCATAGGGGTTTAGACTGTGTGGGATTCTGGGACGGTGTAGCCTTCTGGATGCACCGGGAATTCCGAGCGTGAGTCACCGTTTGGCTGCGGTTTGCGCGCAGGTGTGTTGGCAGAGTTGCTGGTGGATTTCCAACGGTCAGGCTGCACCTTGGTAACGCCTCCCTCTCTCTCTCCCCAGCTCTTCTACCACCTCCAACGCGAACGGGTCTTCCTGGAGCCGCGGGCCCGGTTCTATGCGGCTGAGATGGCCAGCGCCCTGGGCTACCTCCACTCCCTGCACATTGTCTACAGGTATGCAGTGAGTCCAACAGCGCCCCCTAGGGGAATAATACAACCTGCTGACAAATGCAGCTGATAAGAGTTCATGTCCAGCTCTGAAGATGTTTGTAGCTTTTGAACAGCTCAGGAGTTGTAGAACAAGGTGCAAATATAGTTAGAAGTATGGTACATTGTTTCCACAGATCTCTACTATATACAGTCAGTAAAAAAATTATGGTGAGGTGAAGACAACTCCAAGGCTGATTATTTTATACTGAGCCGGACAGCCAGTGGCAGACCCAGGCACCCATGTCACAACAGAAAGGAAAAATTTAAGGGTGAAAACTGAGCGATTTTTGTTTGAATGCTGTGAGGTAACATGTCCCCCCTCCCTCTCCCTCAGAGACCTGAAGCCAGAGAACATCCTGCTGGACTCGCAGGGTCACATCGTCCTCACCGACTTCGGCCTCTGCAAGGAGGGGCTGGACCCTAACGGGACCACCAGCACCTTCTGCGGGACGCCCGAGTACCTGGCGCCCGAGGTGCTGCAGAAGCAGGCCTACGACCGCACGGTGGACTGGTGGTGCCTGGGCTCCGTGCTCTACGAGATGCTCTACGGGCTGGTGAGTGCAGGCCGGCCTCTGTGCTCTAAACCCGAATGACGTCAGGCCTCAGAACAGCTTCAGCATAAAGAGCCAGGGCATTCTTTAGTCGTTATTTTATAAAGTCATGGTCCAGTAACTAAGAGCCTTATCTTCAGTTTGGCCGTAGGGTCTCCCTGCAGTATGCCAGCACATATGTATACAGTGAAGCTCTACATGTCATTTACAGCCCAATGCACTTGAAAGGGGTTTCTCAATCGTGAATGGGTCATTGCTCAGCTGACTAATGAGGAAATGGATGGCTCTTTTATGATTGGCTGTCGGGCATGTACTCACTCCATTTTCCTGTAAAGGCAGGCACCTGAGTCTTGACTGACGTGTCTCTCTCTCTCGTTCTGTCTCTCCCTTCAGCCCCCGTTCTACAGCCGAAACACAGCAGAGATGTACAACAACATCCTGCACAAGTCTGTGGTGCTCAAGCCCAACGTGTCCAACGCTGGGAGAGACCTGCTGGAGGGTCTGCTGCAGAAGGACCGCACCAAGAGGCTGGGGGCACGAAATGACTTTGTAAGTATGACCACTGACAGGAACACATGCAGACACAGACATGCACACGCACCCACTACTCATTTAACATACACAGTTACCCATACACACTGATACCTCCATATGTATAATCCACACACACACTCATCTTTTATTTAATTTCTACAAATAAAAAAGAGCCTTTGAAGCCCAGGATATATCAGTTGACAAAATAGGAGTCCCATCGTAAACGCCAGACTGAAGTATTGATGTCATGTCCTCTTTCTTCCTGTAGGTGGAGCTCAAGTGTCACGCCTTCTTCTCCCCCATCAACTGGGACGACCTGATGGCCAAAAAGATAACTCCCCCCTTCGTTCCCTCTGTGGTGAGTGGCCCTTGTGAGGAAGTCGTGTGTTGAGTGTATGAAGTGTTGAGGAAGTGTATAAATTAACGAGCAAGGAGCAAGGTCCGTGTGCTGTGTGGGGGGAGAAAAGGTGTTGCAGTTTTCACAAAATGGAACAGTGGATCCAGCCTCAGAACAATGCTGCTCAAACAAACTGCAGCACTACGATTCAGAGTGCATGTGCAGTGTGAAAGACAAGCACGAGTCTGCATGCTGATTTTGTAACGCTCTCTCCCTCTCTCACCACACAGAGCGGTCCCACCGACCTGCGCCACTTCGACCCCGAGTTCACCCACCTGCCCGTGCCCGGCTCCCTGGGCAACACCGACTGCCTCCTGGTGTCCAGCAGCATGCGCGAGGCCGCCAGCGCCTTCCCCGGCTTCTCCTACGTGCCTCCCGCCGAGGAGGGCTTCCTGTAAAGGCGCAAAAACCTCCCCCCGCCCCTCACCCTACCCCGGCCTCTCCCTCCACCATCTCCATCTTCATCCCACGCGGGAAGGGAACGGCGCGGACGCTGTCGCCGTGACGACGGCCTGAGTTTCGAACCCGCAGCTGGTGGGGGAGGCGGGCCCTCCGCCCGCCCGCCTGCCTGTACGGACGCTAGCGGGACGCGTTAAGATGCCAAAACGGACACTGAACGCGGGCTTTCCCCACGTTGGACTTGCATTCGAGTAGGGGGAGGAGCCTATGGGGGCAGGAGTTCTTTTTAAATCCCACCCCCTAAAACTAAGACTCCTCCCATCAGACACAGGTTTGCCAAGTTTACCCGAGCTGAAACCCGGGGGGACGTGTTCATGGGTGGCAGTGTCTCTGTGCCCCCTGGTGTTGTGGACCACGATGGCTTCTAGGAGCGACAAGAAGCTAAGTTGCTGAATGTTCAGAGTGTGTCTGAGAGTGTAAGGGGAGAGGGATGGAGTTGAACTAGCTGCTCAGAAAAAAAAAGAAAAAAACTTGACTGCTGCTACTCAGTCCATATCTCTCACGCCCGTACCATTCAGCGGGTGAAATGCCTTTCTGACTCACACAATATAACTTCAGGATTTCTAATAATTACAGTTAGGAGTAGGAGTGTACATTATTTTTGATAATGCTTTCTGCACTTTGTGAAGCAATGATAATGTCTTCTGTTTGTCTTTCCGTCGATTAAGAGCACATCTAATCTGTGACGATGGGGCGTTCTCCACTGATCCGAGGTCTAGTAACTGTCACATTGCATAAAAGCCTGTCACCATTTTACACTGTGGTACACTGTAGATGCATAGCCCAGTAACCAAATGGGGGACACAAAGGGGGACCTGTCTCCCCCCTCTCTGTTGAAGCCTGGTTGTATCTACCTCCTTGGCTGGTTTTAGAGTTTTGGGGCCCAGAGCAAAACCACACAACGGGAGCACCTGATCTACATGTAAACAAGAATGCAGTTTTGCACGGTTGAACTGAACTGTGCAAAACATTTAAAGACAAAACTTCAGTGGACCCTTCATCATGACCGATTCGATTGCCTAGCTAGCCCCACTTCCCCTAAAACTGGCCCTGTCTACCTTTCTTTGTTCTCAGTGAACAGTGGAGAGCAGTTCCAGCTCTGTCTGAATAGATTTGAAATGCCAATACCTGAAAGAAACCTTGGGCAAAGAAAGAAAAAAAAAAAACTGCTTTTTTTTCCTCAATATATATGGATGTACAGAAGATCTTTTAGGTACGTTAAGGGTTCCAAATGCAGGATGTGGTCATACAACCTTCCCTCTTTGACATCTTGTTTACTGAAATGCCTGTGGGTGTGTACTGTGCAGGTTATTGAGGCCCAGTCACTGTTTAGGAAAATGGGGGGGGGATTTAACCCCTCCTGCCTAACGAGTTTACAGCACCGCAATGTGTTCTACTCACAGCTGGGGAGACGGAGTCTTACTCTCTTCAGAATCGTCCACCCCATGCTATGAGGGACACATCGTTCTCTATCGCCTGTCCCATACCAGCACCCTAACATGAGTGACTGAAGGCACTGTACACTGCCACACACTGTTATGTAGATACGTTACTCGCGCTTGTGTATAAATATATTAATATATTTTTGTTACTAACTTAATAGAACTAGCGATCATGATTGGCTCCTCTCCGATTAAGGACGGGGGGGAGGGGGCTCGGTGTGTAATATCATGTAATATAATGTAATATCACTTCCAGGCATTGATAGTTTATGTGATCATTTTGCTCAGTGAGAGGGATCGCTGCTTTATTTTTCAGTTGGTGAACACTATAGCCACTGCTTGAGTGCATTGAACCCGTGCGTCATGTATATAGTAGAAACTAATGAAGTAAAAGTGGGAACGTCTCTTCTTTTGAAAAGCATGCTTGTTGATCAAACTGTGAGGCAAAAGAAGATCTGACCCTGATCTGATTAGTTAGGTTTTTTTTTATATAATTATTATTATTATTTTCTGCGGTCTTCCTCACCAGCAGGTGTCATACTCCTGACCCCTCCCCCCTCCACCCCTGGGTGCTGCAATGTCATTATTAAATGCCTACTGACACAAGAGACGAAAAGAGGGTCACTTTAGAGTTGACAAAGCAATAAACATCTGAGCGTGGATAAGAGCAAAGTGATTGTAAGGAAGGAAAAAAAAGAATAACCTTTTGGTCTTGGACGGACCCAGAAGGATGGCTAATCTACTTCAGTTAATGAAGCATGCTCACTGAACATGTCAAAACCTCTTTTTGTTGCTGTTGCCGTTTGTTTTGTTTCTTGCACAGAGTCCAACAAATGCCGTAGTGCCGAGGTCTTCCTTTCAGATGCGTCTCAAGCGCAGAAATAGAATGGCTAGATCGGATCCGGGGTTCGCCTCTTGTGCTTCTCGAAGTAATATCTATCATAACTGTAGAATATCTCATCTCTGGCGTTCTACCATTGTTTTCAAGATGACGACTGATCTAGTCATTCAAACTCTGTGATCTTGTGTCACATGAAGTGAGGCTCGAGTTCACCAATGAGACGAGGGGATGTGCTGGTTGCTTTTTAAACTTTCTAGGAGAGTATACACGTCACGTGCATCTGTGCCTCTTCGAAACGGCAAAACCAGGCAATACAGTTTTAGGTGTTGCGATTTCTTCCATATTTGGAAGTTATACCTTTTTATTTTGCAATGTCTTCTTGTATATTTATTTACATGTCACGCACACATATTGTACTATGAAAAGTTGGAGGAGCTTTTTGCTAGTTTGAATTAAATTGAAGAAAAATTGAAACGAGTTCTGTAATGAGAATGACAATAAATTTACAGAATGATAAAAGGCCTTTGTGTGGTGTTCTTATAAAGCTGTTTTTCTATGTGAAAGACATGTTTGATGATATACACTGATGATTAAATTCTACACACATCAAATTCCATAGCATCATTACTGGCACATCTAGTGGAGCTCATTTGGTTTTCTTATGCAACTGACTCCATATTATTAGCTATAAAATTCCCTTATTTTAGCTCTTTATTACTCATATATTTAATTAGATTTCATATTTACTCAGATTGTTGGCCTACTCTAGTGTCACCATGGCACTTAATCACACTTGATTTCCTGGAGAAATTAAGTTCTTTTGTTTTCTTGAATCTCGTGAGAATTGCAAGATGCAAGATTGCATGTTATTTTCTATGGCAGATTGAGCTGGTAGCAAATAGAAGACAGCTCACATTGCTTGCATTTCACTCACGGTACCCTCCACAAACGCATGTTTTGCTGCATACCTTGCCGAGGGACAAACCAGTAAAACAGGCACTTGTGCATCCATCCCATGCATGCAAAAAAAAGAAAACCAGTGGTGTGAAACTGGAATTCCAAATCACAACAGAACCACGTTTTCTCAGTATCATAAAGAAATCAAAGTGTGTGGCCTCGTACACAAAGGTATTTCCTATACTTAAAAACAGCCACAATTTCAGACCTAATCAATTTCGCTGGGGCTTTGCTATTCTGAAGCTAAGATTTGCTTTGTTTCTCTTTTGTTTTCATGTTAAAAGCTATGGAATGGACGATAACAATGATTGCAGTGTATTGGAATCTTCTTTAGAAAAAAAAGAAGAATAGGTCTTATTTAAAAGTGTAATTGCAGTGAAAATGGATGGAATTCACAGAGGCCAGAAATACGTGCACAGGTTTATTCACAAGTGTGGCAATTTCTGGCCTATTGTAGGGTTATGATCAATGTTTATGGGACTTCAACATTTCAATTAATTTCCTTGTCACATTGGGATGTCATACAGCTAAATCTCCTGAAGGTTTGAACAGAACTATAAAGTCCCTTGGTTGTTGTATTGTTAGTGAGCTTATTTGAACATAAATGATACTCAAAGCAGATTTCAATAAAAAGGGTGGTCTTTATTTACACCTCAGTCATATTCAGGTAGCCTTCTTTGGCTTCATCTAACTCAACAGCTTACTCTCTTGGAATGCTTACAATTACAGTTAGCATGTTTAGCTAAAATTTTTAGTATTCTTGAGCTTAACTTGCTTGTTTGTGGTTAACAATTCAGAACACTCTCCCCTCCAGAACACTCAAATTTCCATACAAGGTACAACACAATAAACACTTGGGAAACCATTGTAAAAAGCACCCCAGTATAGTCTCCGTAATGATAACACTGCAGAAAGGCCTGAATAAGGTCATTTAAAGACTGAACAGCTTTCTACCAATGAGATGCTACAGTTTGGCAGTATTCAAAACTTCATCAAAAAGTAAAAGGAGAATTCAGTTACAGAAAGTAAGATTTACAGAATATTTAACTCTACTATTAGGTTGCAATGCTATTATTTACACGAATAATGACATCACTCAGTATTCAAGGCAGTTGGAGTTTGCTATCTGTGTGGCATGTACAATAAGACACCTGAACCAGTAGGTGTCTCTCAGACTCTTTGATGGTCTTCAGACTCCCTTGAACCCTGACCACAGCTCACGCCCACGCACAGGTGACTACAGTTCCAGTATCGCCACCTCTGAGCCTAATGACCCAGCCTCCAAGGCTGTCCCCCCTGCTGGATCTATTCCAAAAGCAACATTTTGCACCTGTGTTTCCTCGGTAAAGGAAACCAGGTTCAACAGGTTTACAGGCAAATTAGCAGTGTGAACACCCCTGCTGTCCTAACCCTAGTTAATCATTACACACAATATCCTCCCTCTCTCTGCTCCTTCTGAACTCGGCAGCATCTATTCCCTTTGGTGGGCGTACTGGGAAGAGGGCCACAAGGAGACAGGAGGGTCTGATGCAACACCTCTGCCTTTCACAGAGTGGACTGACTTCAGACACACCTCCCTTTGCCTGTACCCCCTCAGAGACTGTTGAGAGGAAATTCAATTTGCCTGTCCCCCATTACTTAAACAGTATTTTGTTTTTTTTAACGAGAGACCTGTCACCTAGCTGTAACACAGTACCCTGGGTCATGGTATTTTTATTTTTTCTAGCTTTTCAGTAGAATATCCATCTGTGTTTCTGTGCAGTCCCATGAACCTCATTCGTTCTCTTTTGCTGTCGTTCCACATATTCTGAATAACCACCACGTCACTTTTCTTCAGCTGGGTCTATAGGTATGGGAGAGTGGCTATACAACAGTTGAATAGGCGATAATGCTGTTTACACAAATATGTGCCCGTTCACAGGCCTGTACAACCTTTTCAGTGAGTTTTTCTATGCTTCTAGCTTTCTGTTTGTCACCCAGACAGTTAAAACATTGACAATAATAACTTGACCATTACCCCCAGGTTGTTAGCCAGTGATCCTTGACTGTTATAGTGTTTCTTGAGTGTACCCTGACCTTTTGTAAGCTGCATCTGAGAGCTGCACTCCATGATTAGGAGACATGACATCACATTATATTACATTCATTTAGGAGATGCTGTCATCCAGAGCAACTTTCCAGCACAAAAGAACATAAGTATATCCAAGTTCAATGAGCAACAGAGTCAGACCAGGCTAACAACACTCCCACACCAGTGAGTGCGACTGTAACACCATAAAAAGCCCTACCACATGTTAACTTGTGTTAACCTGACTAGACAGCCCACAAGCTAAGGGAGACATGTTGATCAATGTAAGAATTTAATACTATACAGATTATATTGAGTTCAGACAGCTTAACTGCATATATTTTACAGAACCCGAATACTATGTCAGGGCACAACTATTTTGTACCATGTGCATCTGAAACAACTGTTCATACTAGTGTTACCTGAGAAAAAAGAAGCTTCCAGAATTTATGCAGATTCTAAATTCTAGGTATGTGGGTGGTCTCTTTCCTGCCTTGCTTTCATCAGACACCACATAGCTACAGTAGTAATAACAATGAAAGGAACTGCCAACTCCTTTTATCTGGCAACTTCCTTTGCTTGCAGTGTTCCATGACTGTGTTGGGCCATAGGAGAAGTCAGCATAGTCTTTCTAAGAAGAGAACTTGGTCGCAAACCCCACAATGTCGGAAAGGAAAGCCATGACTACATTCCTTCCACGCACCAATTGAGAACTGAGATCCAGCCCCCAGAATCCAGTAAACAATTGAATGGTTGTTAGGGACCACCATCTCCGCCCCAAAGTGCAACCTGCATGCTCCCTTGCACCTTTATGCTCTTACAGTGGGGATCTCACTCCTTTCCTGTGAGGGGGAGTAGAAGTTGGTGGCCAGGTTCCTCATCCTCTTGTTTGCCCTGACTGGTGCCTCTCGCCCCCCTATACTGCGGTCCATCACCGCTGGTGAGTCCGGGGAATCCACAGTGTCCCCTTCCCTGGACTGAGCCTCGGTGAGGAGCCCGGTTTGCAGTCTGGGATTTTTGGGATGGAAACACTTGTAGTATGTAATTTTCAGAAGTAGCCCCAGTACGAATGATGAGGCAATTACACTGAAAACTACCAGAGGCTTATCCACAGAGTCCTGCCTCTGCCACCACAGCCAAAGAAGCAGCCCGCTGTCCACCACGATGAAAGCGTGGTGGATAGTACTCCTCATAAATGTATGACCCTTAGCTACATTGAACCAGCTGAAGTACCATATGATGCCGACGACGGCCCGGTACAAGAACTCCCCGCACACGCTGTCCATGAAGTCAGTCCTCTGCAGCCAGGCCCAGAGGAACAGCGGCACCCACAGGAACAGGAAGTGGGCGACGACATAGCAGGGGAAGGAGGAGGCGAAGAGGGCCAGGGCGGCCATGCGAGGGGTGATCAGCAGCAGGTTCCACAGGAAGTAGACCACAGAGGAGCCCCAGTCCTGCTTGTCCTTGTCTGGCAGGAAGGATCTCAGGGAGCGATGGTACATGGCCACGCTCCAGGCGATGGATGCAGCAGAGCCGCTGGCCTTAACAACTGAAATTAAGCAAACGCAGCCTATCCTGAGTGCTTGGAACAGAACAGTCTGTTAAAACAGACTCTAAATGATGTTTTTTTTTTTATTATTATGGATCAATAATTGAATTACATTACATTACATGCATTTAGCAGATGTTCTTATCCAGAGGGACTTCCAGCACAATAGAACATAAGTGTATCCTTTCAATTTAAATGAGCAACAGTATCAGACCAGCCTCACAACACTCCCAGAGTGTGAGCATAACTGTTAACTTCCTGAACAAAGTGCTGTTTTGATACCCAAAACAAACAAGCGATTACAGATCCAAATTTAAAACAGTCACTTCTTGCTTGAATACAGTGTTAACAACGTGACTCCTCCAATTCAAGAACAAAAGTTGAAGTCATGATTGTGGCATATTCCTCTTACGTGATAAGAGCCCCAGCTCCCCGTTGTGAACAATGATGTAGATCATCAGCACCAGCTGGGGGGCACTCTCCAAGAACGTCTCGAACAGACGCAGCATGCTGAGATCGTGGGTGTGGTACACGGCCAGGCCCTCCAGCCAGTCGCGTTTCTCCCTGAAGCTGCGTCCTGATATCTCCATCACGGTTGCATACCTGAAGTTGGGGTCGGGGGAGGGTGATGTTAGAGGAGATGACTCAAAAAGCACTACAATTCAAAGTACTTTGAATGAATGAAATGCAAAGCGGATGAAACCACATGTCACAACAGTGGCAAGCTGCTGTTTGAGCTGTAAAGCAGATGAAATGGGAAATGGTAATGGGTTTTTACTGCTGTTTTGTGGTGGTACTTCCCTTTCCTTTGAGAGATAGCACATTTAACAAATTTTGTAAAAATGAGATTCTCAGACTGTAGTATAACAAGGCTTTTCTACATTTCAGATTGTGTCAACTCTTCCTCAGAGAGCTGTGCCAACAGATAACTAATTGAGAAGAGAGTGGACCAGATAAATGTTACAAGAAAGCCCCAATGAAATCACTTAGAAGCAACATACTTAACAGCAAATTATGAATTTTGCTTCTAATATTAAATTTCAGCCGGTAGTTCCACTTGGCTGCCACATCTATTCAAGGAAAGAGGACAAACCTGACGAAGACACCCAGCTGGAAAAAATGGAAGGCCCCAAGCAAATGGTATCTCCTGAGAAAGTGCTCGATTCTGGTTTCTGGATCTGGATCTGGATTTTCATAGCTGTACCACAGCCAGCTAAAAATGTGCACAAGCACAGATGAGGACAGTAACAGAGCCACCACCACTGTCACCAAGCGATAAGCGCTCTCAAGACAAAGCGACGCAATCAAGTGCAGATCCAGCGCCACATCAAACAAAAACAGGCAAAGTCCCAAAAGCGTCAACAAGAAGTCCGGTACAGGGTAGGAAAATGGAAGTCTTCTCTCCATAGTCACTGCTGGTGACTACAGAAGAATCCAAGTGCTGTGCCAAGCTCTGAGGTTCCACGGTGAGTGTTCGAATGTCTTTTGGTGTTTTTCGCTGCTGTGATGGCCAGATCTCTCCACAGCCTATACCTTACTCTCTGCACGACTTTGATAAAAGAAACTGAAAGTAAAGTGCATAGCGTCGTTTGTCAGAGGGTCACGCCTTCTTTTTTTTCTTATGTTTGTTAACGGTCGTTGCCAAGGAGTAATATCCAACCAGCTCATTCATGGTCAAAGTTCCTTGCATTTTTTCCTGTCCTGTTTGACTGGGATGAGTCATCGAGACAGAAGAATTTCGTAAGGTCATGTGTTGTCAAGTACAAATAGGCAGGCTGACAGCATTTGAAGTGTGACTTGTAATACATCTTACAGAAACATCAGCAGACATAATCTCTCTTTAGTGGGAAGAGGTGAGGAAATCTTTGTGTCATCAAAGGAGCTTTACAAACCAAAAGGCTGATAATGAGGGCCAGAGGTCAATATTATGCTGTATGTTTAATAATAAGCTAAGCAGAAGAAGTGTAAAGTTATATTGTTCCATTAGCACTGGCTTTGTGCTTTGATACATTAAATTGTTATTTGATATTTCCACAGAGCTACCATATTGCATGGCAGTGTTTAGCATATACAAAAAAAAAAAAAATTAAATCTTAAATGGGCCCAGAAGCATGAACAGGATATAGCTGTCAGCCTTTATACATGAGAGTACCATAGAGAGTGTACTGACAGGCTGTATCATAATGTGGTTTTGCAACCTGACGGCTCAGGACTGCAGGCTGCTACAAAAGACTGTAAAAACAGCAGCAAAAATCATTGCCACAGAACTACTACAACTTCATAACATCTACACCACTCGATGCAAAAGGAAAGCCCAAAACATCATTAAGTACACCAGCCACCCCGCTCATGTTCTGTTTTCGCTCCTTCCATCTAAAAACATTACCAGAGCATCAAATCACACACCACCCGTCTCAGTAACAGTTTCTTCCCACAGGCAATCAGGTTGCTGAACAGCTGACGCAACCATATGCACTGCACATGGTTGTTGTATAGTATGTAATGTTATTGTGTACTGCGTATCGTGTATATAATATTTACATGCGTGTGCATGGTGTACATGCTCTATGTAGCTCTGTAGTGTCCTTCCTTGTTGGTTTTTGTGATGGTGTGCCCTTTATGAGCACACGTATTTCATCGTACTTTTAATACACGTGACAATAAGGTTGAACTTGAACTTTAACATTTACTTATCAAATTACCCTGAGCAGCAACCTCTGCCCTCCAATCTAGCATTCGTTATACCACAATATGTTGAATATGTTTTCCGGAAGTCATCTAAGCACCAGGAAAAGCAGCATACCTATTCAATGGTTCTGCCATCCAAACAAAACCCGCCCCCAAATCAGCCACAAATACGCCGATGGAAAATTGCTCAGAGCATAAAACAAGATGCTGGTCTCCGCTTGATCCTGAGATACGAGCGCCCTCTACTGGCCCTTTAATGCCACTTCATACGTCTGATTTTAGCGTGAGGACTCGGATCTTGATGCTAGCCATCATTATACTGCTTTTCTTCTGTTACTTTGCAAGGAAAGGCAACACGGTGGCATACATGCTATATTACTATGACCTGAGTGAAGGAAGATACTGCTTTGTCCATAATGCTAAACTCTTCTTAGTCTTGGTTACTGGCATTCATGAATTCCTTAATGTCACTACATCACATTACATTATTGCATTTAGCAGATGCTCTTACCCAGAACAACTTACATAGGTTACAATTTTATCCATTCATGCAGCTGGATATTTACTGAGGAAACTGTGAGTCAAGTACCTTGCCCAGGGGTACAATAGCATAGTGTCCCAGCAGAGAACAGAACCAGAGATCTTTTGGTTATGAGACTTGCACCTAACCAATATGATACTATGCTGTCAGGTTTGTTCTTATAATAGGCAGGTTGCCACATCAAAAATATAGATTTCTCTTTCCCATAACTGTAATGCTGTTTGTTAATTCTAAGTGTTTTTGAATGACATGAATTGAAAAATGATACTGTGAAGGCACTAGTGTGGCTGAGCGGTCTAAGACACTGCATTGAGACTTCAGTCTTCTATGCTGGCAATGTGGCATAGTGGTAAGGAGCAGAACCTGTAACTGAAAGGTTGCTGGTTCAATTCCCAACTGGGGCATTGCTGCTGTACCCTTGGCCAAGGCACTTAACCCACAACTGTCTCAGTATATATCCCGGTGGAAAATGGACATGTCAAAAAACTCTTACCTATGTAACACCCTGGATGAGAGTGTCTGCTAAATGACAGTAATGTAATGTAATCTAATGAAGGAGGGCCTTGCTGAGCTGTCCCATGGCCGCTCTGATTTGGCATTTGACTGCCTGGACAAGTCAGCCCAAGAGAGGCCAAATAACCCAACCGTCCATTAGAAGTGATCATGGACAAGAAAGTGTTTCTTGTACCTGAAGTTTGGCTTGTTCTAATATTGAACAACTGTAATAACTAGTGAGGTTTGATAACATGTATTACATATAACATGTACACATACATATTACATGAAATAAGTGAAACAAATTTCACTTTGTTTCAAACATTTCGATCGGTAAATGAAGCACTTGATGTAAAGTATTGGCTCTTGTGGTTTTTAAAAATATAACACATCAATGTTTCTATTAACGAATACTGTTAAGTGATATTAATGCAATGTGGGACTTAATATGCATGTATGTGTCTGTCCTACTGTATTTCAGCTCTAATGTGTATTTAGATCTCTGATAAAAAAACACATGCCTATTTTCAGTCACTGCAAAGCCTTTTGGAAGACCCTAGGTCAGCCATGAAGCCAAGGTATCTAACAGGGTGGCAGTGTGGATCAATGGCTAATGAATATGATTTGTTACAAGAGAATTGCAGGCTTGAATCCCAGCTGGTGTCTTGGTACCCTTGGGCAAGATAATTAATTTAAATTGCTTCAGAAAATACTCAACTACATAAACTGATATGTCAGTTATAAGATACACAAGTAATCTCAGGTAAGGATATCAACCTAGCAAATAAAACACGCACTCACCACCAGCCAAGCTTTGAGAATGAACTTTTATTCTAAAGGGTGACCAATCTCTGTAAGAACAGCACACTGTTTTACGTCCTAAGACGGATACATGCAATGAGAAAAATATCAATGATCAAGAACACACATTGTTATTAGAGATACAATAAATACACTCCATCTATGCTGAGGCTAAAAACAGCATCATTACAGGCACTTAATTTTCACTGCATTATTGATATTAACATTTATGGCAGGTTTCATTATGCCTCAATACTTGCATAGAAATTTTTTAAAATGTTAAGTATTACAAATTTTTTTAAAACTGTTGTAAAAGAAGACAATACTTCATAATTATTATACAGTATTACAGCAAAATACACCGATCTGAATTACACAGATGAATATCACTGATAGGTGGAATGGATGCTGTGTGATCACCTCTGTGATTGTCTGTCGGTGAACAAATTAACTGAAAATGAGCGGATTTAGATGAAATGGCTGGACCCTGTGTGCTGACATTTCACAACTGCTACAGCTGCTAAGGGTGGTGGAGATAACACCCCTGCAGAGTGATACTATAGTTTTGCTTGTCAGTGGGGAAAAACAAAACATGTCCTGTTCCAGTCAGTCAGAATTTCTTTAACCATAGTGTCAGTTTCTACTGGAGACAACATTTCAATACTGTCTCAAAATAAAAATGAAAGAATAATGATGTATCTGTAGGAACAGCCTAAATACCACTGTATTTAATTACATTCTAGATGCAGTCTGCTCTCAGCTAAAAACAGAATACATCTGAGAGGAATAAACAATAGCAGCCCAGGTCTAACCATCATAATTACCTAAGATATTGGCAAGACGTTACAGCAGTGTTTAAAGGAACGAGAATTTGTTATTGTACAAATTGTCCTCTGTAATGAGAAAATATATATATATATATATATATATATATATATATATATATATATATATATATATATATATATATATATAGTTTATAGCAATCCCTTAGACCTCTTTGCAGTTACACACCCTGTTTGGAGGTCCTGGTAAACAGCTGTATATAGACTATTCCACGTGGAACAGTGAGACTTCATTAGGCATGTATAGACTATTCCACAAGTGAACCGTGACACTGTAATAGGCATGTATAGACTATTCCGATGGGAATAGTGATGCTGCACAGAATGTACTGACTTTTCCACAGGGGAACTGTGACACACTAGAAGAACTATTCCACATAAGCATCATCTTTTCAGCCCGAAACAGGGGGCCTGGATATGCTTTTACTGCCCCAACTTCAACCTCAACATCACTAATGCTGTTGACCAAAGATGACACAAATATATTTCTGCTTGATGTGGCTTATTACACATTTTTGACAGTATTGTAAAATATAATGCTGTTAATACTGCACATTTGTGTCCTCTTGCACATCTAAACACTATGCTTGAAAAGAGTGCAAAAAAATCAGTTTCCACATTATTACACAATCCACATTACACAGAGAAAACGCAGTAATCCGAGGCACAAAATATGGGGTTCTTTCCACACCTGATGGAAAGTACCTAAAAGTCTCTCTAAATATTAACCCTCATTCCACAGAAACAACTGGTAGTGTCATGTTACATAACAGTGGAAGAGAACATGGCACATTGGGGTGTGGTCACCCTAATCTGCCCAATACACCCTGCAGTCGTTAAGAGTTTGACCCAGAATTATTTACACAGGACTTTTTCAAAGACCTGAAAAGGGTCTGGCAAACGCTGATAACTGATCTTTCCGCGATTTCATAAGGATCTCAAAAACAATGGGAGCTCAGCTTGTAACAGGGAGTGAACCAGACACAACACACAAAATATGCTCATTTTAGCAACGACATAGCTCAAAAAAGGACATGTGAACATGTTCTATCAAAATTTTCAGAGTTTGTTTGGATTTGTGTCTTAATTTGTATCCTTTGCTAGCAACATCCATCCTATCTGATTAACATAGGCCCTTGTTTTACTTGTTAACTCAGTGGTGTGAGGTCTCTATGAGTACAGACAACTGCCTTATTGTATTGGCAGAACCAGATGAAGTACTGTTGGCAGTTACAGGTGGGAATCTCTTCTCATTGTTCTTCCTACTACTGAAAAGTTCAACCTAAATGTTAAGGATTTCGCAAACCGATTTTATGAAATGTCTACAAACTCCACACTACAAGATACATCAAGGTAACTCATTTGCAACTATTTTATCAGCTGGAACAACAAACAAGCAAACACTGTCTCCACAATGGCCAGGTTTAGGAGACGCTAAACACCATTGGTTAACCGGTTAAATGACACCATTGGAGGCATTGCCATTCTCCAGACAGATGTGAGGTAGGGGGGGCACGGCCGAGTAAAAGATGTTAGCGAGGCTGGCCATCCTCTTATTCCGCAGCTGTGAGGGTGGAGCAGTCCGGGGTGGGAGTGACCTGAAGGCCACCTGTCCATCAGGTACATCCTCCTCCACCTGCACAGGTGGAGCCCACAGCTTGGGGTGGAAGCAGCTATAGTACAGGCCTTTGAGGAGCAGGCCCAGGAGGTAGGCCGAGGGCAAGGCGGCGACCACAGGCAGCGCGTACGACCGGGTCAGCTCCGCGTCCCTGTTCCACCACCACGTGGCCAGTAGGATTCCCCCATCCGCCACCATGAAGCTGTGGTAGATCACGCTCCGCCACCTGGTCCGCCCCTCCGCCACGTTGAACCAGCTGAAGTACCATATGAGGGCCACGACGGCCCGGTACAAGAACTCCCCGCCCGTGCTGTCCATGAAGTGAGTCCTCTGCAGGCAGGCCCAGAGGAACAGCGGCACCCACAGGAACAGGAAGTGGACGGCGATGCAGCAGGGGAAGGAGGAGGCGGAGAGGGCCAGGGCGGCCATGCGAGGGGTGATCAGCAGCAGGTTCCACAGGAAGTAGACCACAGAGGAGCCCCAGCCCTGCTTGTCCTTGTCCGGCAGGAAGGAGCGCAGGGAGCGATGGTACATGGCCACGCTGCTGGCGATGGAGGTGGCGGAGGCGACCACACTCACATCTACGGGAGGAGGAAGCAGAAAACAGCCAATCAGCGCACAGATCAGGGGGATGACCTCAGTCTTTCTTTAAACATACAGGTAAACGGGACAATACATTACATTACATTCATTTAACAGACAATGACAGCCACTTCCAGCACAAAAGAACAAAAGAAGTAAATCCAGTAATCTCAGTTCCTCTCTATCATTCCATGCAAACTTATTAGCAAATATTTCAGCAATAAACATGTTTTCTCAATAAGCTTAGCAATCATCAGTCAGAGCAAAAAAAAAAAAAAACCAAACTGGCAGGCACTGTGTCCCTTCATGGCCCAATGAGTCAGTAATGTTTACACTCAACTCTCAGGTCAGTCCAACTACTGCCTCACTTTAGCACAACTCCTGAAATGAGATTGCGTTCCAGTCTTTGCACAAAAGGGGAATGCGTTCAGTTATGTAATACATGTGCGGTTGCCAAGCCCAAAATGGGTATAGGTGAACAAGGCCCTCCAGTTTCCTAGACCACAAAAAGTTTTCAACGGTATTGTTTAAAACAAAAAGAACTACATAAAGTCAATGTGTTACAACAACATACCAACATATTGATAAGCACAGTCGCACACAACTTAGGACTCCTGGCTCTTACTGCCAGAGAATGTTTTGCTTTTAACCTTTAAGATCAAAGTCCTGCATTTATTCCAAAAGAAACACCTGTGAAACATCTGTGCATGTGAGGCAGGTGTCCCAGGAGAAGCAGATAAATCAGGTGACGTAAAAAGGGCAGCAAAGTGGTGTAGCAGAAAGGAGCAGGGCTCGTAACCGAAAGGTTGCTGGTTCGATTCCCTGCTGGGGCACTGCTGTTGTACCCCTGGACAAGGTACTTAACCCACAACTGCCTCAGTAAATATCCAGCTGTATAAACGGATAACAAGTAAAAAAACTGTAAGCTACGTAACTCACTCTGGATAAGAGTGTCTGCTAAATGTGATGTAATGTAAAAGCAGGTGGGGTTGGTACTCACACTGGACGGTGCGGGCCTGGTTGGTACGCAGCATGATGTAAAGCATAAGGGTTAGCTGGGGGGCGCTCTCGCAGAAGGCCTCGATCAGACGGAGCATGCTCAGGTCATGGGTCACGTACACGACGTATTCCATAGCCTGGCTTCCGAGCCACCACACCCAGAAGCCCTGTTCGACGGCCGAAATGTGCCTGTGGACACATTATATATATGTATTTTATGCTTAGCAGCAGTGCATACATGGAAAATTGTTAGCCTGA
The DNA here is from genome assembly GCA_019176425.1 of Megalops atlanticus. Lineage (NCBI taxonomy): Eukaryota > Metazoa > Chordata > Actinopteri > Elopiformes > Megalopidae > Megalops > Megalops atlanticus. The sequence continues at coordinate 5,656,884 of CM032884.1, read as the reverse complement.
CATGTTGCATGTCTCTTATACAGCTAGACTTTTTTTAACTGGAGTTTCTAAGATGTCTAGTCAGGTTAGCACAAGTTAACTTGTGGTAGGGCTTGAATAATGTTATGCTCACACTCACTGGTCTCGGAGTGTTGTTAGCCTGGTCTGACATTGTTGCTCATTCAACTTAAATGGATACAATTCTGTTCTTTTGTGCTGGAAGTTGCTCTGGATAAGAGTGTCTGCTAAATGAATGTAATGTAATGGAGTAATTAAGGTAGTCACATAAAGCAGTGTCAGAGCCAGAATATAAAGCCCCAGAGTTCAGGGACAGGCCAAATGGCCTTAACCCCTCCACACTGCTTGCATTTCCTGGACTCTTAACGACAGGCTATTCACTGGCTAGCTGCAAAGCCTTTCTGGCACCTCAGAGAGCAAACCAATGGCTGGCACCTTTCTAGAGACAAAGCTACATTTGCAGATACTTAAGAAACAATTTATGACCCTAGCACTATACTATGACATTTTTAAAAAATCTGTGAAACTAGCTCACAGAATAAAAAAGTGCTCAGTGAATGAAGATCTTAGCATCCCCTGCCATTTCCCCATCCAAAATGATAAAGGGAGTACCCCTCGAGCCATCGCTAATCTTTGGCATCTAAATTATTGATTATTTGAATAAATCCTTTAGCCTAAGAGTAAGGAATTGTTGATGAAACGACTATATCCGGTGTGTTACTGTTGAGTAAGTATAAGAAAGTTCTTCATCAGTCATTATCAGTCAGAGACGCAGCGTGAGGAACAATCATAGAATAGGCTGACTACAGAGGGCGGTTCGGGATGCCAGTGGATGTTTGCTAGACAGCGACCCAGACAGCAGGCTTGTGACTTAAGGGTTATTTCCACTGAAGTTCATCTATTTCATGAATCATTCATTTTAGCTTATTACCCAAAACGAAATAAGGAGCATGGAATACGATTCCTCTGCAAGATTTATTGTACTGTTTTGATTTATTGTACTGTTTTGATTTAATTCATGTTCACTGTATATACGTTTCAGAAAATTATTTTAAACTCTGATTGAAATTGTATGTAAGAACGTCTTTGTCAACACATCTACTTTATAAAGTATTATTGGTTAGTTATAGGTACCATCATGTTTTCATACAATATTATAACAATATTTCAACCGACAGAGAGAAGCACCTTCATTTCACCTGTTAATCCATTTATTAACAGTTAACCTGTTTGCAAATATTCTTGCTACGCTTGGCCGCACTGGTGGCGCTCATATGATAGGTTCCTCTCGCTACAAGTCTCAAATAATTGTCATTTTCATTCGTAATTACTCGCACCCACCCCCCCGCTAACAAAAAGAGAACGACCGCTAACAAATCAAAGGCTATCTCCCAGCACTGTTCCGATAACTTTCCCTGTAAATCTGTTGTATGGGTTAGCATGGTTAATTTGCTGCCTTATATTTTGGCAAGAAAACACATCATTTTTCTCCATAGACACGTGACTTTGCAATTCAGCCGTGAGGGAAGAATTAGCCTGAAGTTAATCTTATCATTCGGTTTTGTTTATGAGGCTCCAATACAAATCAAATCAAGAACTAACGGTACAGCAGCGTTGCTAGATAAGCTACCTACCTGAGAAGAAATCCGAGCTGAAAAGCGTGCAACAGGCTCAGTTTCAAGCGTCCTTCGCCTCCAAAAACTATCTTCTCTGCAGAGGTTTGCGCTTTGAAGCCTTCCAGCTCTCGATCGTACTTAAACCAGAACCAGCTAAACATCTGAACCACCAAAGACGGCAGGGCCATGAAGCTGACCACCAGCCCGAACCAGAAGAAGTCGCCATGCAGGTAAAACTCAACAGCGACCCACAGGTCGGATCCCACGTCGAACAAGTAAGCGCAAACTCCGACAACCGTGAACACGAAATCCAGGCAGGAATACTTGAAAATACCTCGGCATTCCATGCCACTACATGTTGTCTGGGCTCCGGCTGTGCAAACCAGCGAGCTAGCTAGCTACATTCATCATGTTTAAACTCAGAATACGGACGTCCAGTGGCTGACTGGGTTCCTTCTAGGGTGCACACCAACACGGATTCTTCCTCGTCTTTGGCTGGCTGGCTTTAAGTTCAGAGGAGGTGCTACGCAAATCTACCGATTGTCATATCATCCCAATAGGCTAAATAGTGGACACTCACTACTGCATAAACGCATCCAGTTAATATACAGATACATGCAGCCCGCTGCTTAAACCCCTGTGAACGTGTTTACGGACAAAGAGCTTTGCATCCAATGCTGAAAGGCCAGCTGCGTGGCTCCGCCTCCCCAAACGCCTGACAAATATTTACATATTGAACCAGTGGCAAGCGGGTTGGAACCAGCGTGAAATTTTGAAACTGAAAATTGCAATTGTCATATATCACAGCAGATTTTGTCTGTCACTGAAACCAACAAAGGAGTGATCTCTCTTTTCACTCTGATACCTGAATCAAAATCTTTACTCAAGTTTAGTCAAATTTGCATACGGAAGTCAAAATACGATTTGTGCATGCCCACCACGTAACATATACACATAAACAATTTGGCTTGGCAGTACAGGCAGGTTATACTTTCATCAACAGTCATTTCGTTCGTAAACTTAACATATTTAATCATAGCTTAATTATATGAGCTATTTCAGTACCTGTGCTATATGTACTTACATGTACGTACAAAGCGATATATAAACACTATTTTTGTGATAAGCAGTAAGTCTTAATTTGAGGAAGGATGTCTAATGTTTTAAGATTTACCTTGCTTGCAAGACTATTTAATATAGACATCTGGAAATATTAAAATTGAACGTGGATGCATAGTTATCTACAAATACAATATAGTACACATGCTCAAGGGCACAGTAAATATTTGAAGGTAGGAGCATTAGACAAATCAATAGACAGGCACAGAAACAGTTTGAATATTTTACTTGTTTAATGGGTAAAATAAGTACATACAAATGAGTATGTGTCAAATTTTTACATTCAAATGTAACAACACAATTGTAATAAATACTTTATTTTGCTAAGCACATGTGTAAATCAAAGTAGTATACAGTACATGTTAAAGAAAAAAAAACAAAAAAAACATTGCATTTAAATTTCAACGTGACAAATGACGTTGAAAATTAAGTCCCAAGCATACAGGAGAGGAAATGAGGCATGGAGTCCTCCATTTTCCAAGTCAAAACTTGGTCATTTTATTTTCTGCTTGTGCAAAACACAAGAACAAGATGAAATAAGCATACAAAAGACATAGATATGTATTTTTTTAAAAAGATTAAAACAAAAAACAAAGAATCATTTGTAGTGTACTGTTTACGATCCACCTTTAATGAGTTCCTTGAGAATACATTACAGCTGGTGAGAATGCACCTGTAACAGAGGAACATGTTGTGGAGATCAAAGTAATCTTAATACATTCTAGTAGTAAAGTGCCACCAACCTTCCCCCCCCAATACACATTCCTGTGAAGGCGTTGTGAGATATAACATTTCTGAAGAACAACTTTCATCTAGCAATAATATTTTAATTTATCTAAACTCCTGGTTCTTCAGTCATAGGCTTGAGCATGTCAAACATTTCAAAAATATTTAGTCTCATTGTCTCTTATATAATTACATTACATTACTTTCATGTAACTGTATGAGATTGCCATTGTCATACAGTATTGTCATATAATACATTGATAATCACAAAAATTAAGAGTTTGTAAAAGAAACCTGCTAATGGTGTATCAAAACCCCTGTGTTAAACTGACACACAAATAAATTCAGAAGAGCATGAAAAATACTAGTCCATTCCACAACTGGTCTGATTGTATTTTTATTTGAATTATTCATACACTAGTTCTATAAATAGTTATGACATCAGATTTTTAGTTTAGCTGTTTCAGGTTATGAGTTTTAATCTGACTCCTGGTGAAGCATTGTTTGTCATGGTACTTTCAGGTCCTTTTAGACCTGGAGTGAATACACATCAGCCCCAAGCAGAAGGAATCTGGCATGTTACCCATAAACTTGCACATAACCAGTGCCTGTGGTGTGGAGTTGACACAGATGGAGTCAATGAGTAAATCGTAGAGTTCAAGGGTATGGGGAGAGTGTGGCTTAAAGGGGACAGTGCTGAGATCTAATGGCAACAGTAGAAGGACCTTCTATGGATACTGAAGGTCTGTAACCTTTCCCCTGCTAGCCAAGAATCTCAGCACTTTCCCATTTGTTTTGTAAGGATTAGGAACATGAACACACTGTAACATGTTGTATCTACAAAAGCTGAATGGATCATGAAAACTGAAGAAGATTTAAAAAAAAAAAGACTTTGCTTTGAAGTTGCCCTTATCCACAGGGACTTCCGTAGCTCAGGTCTGACATTCTCGCCATTTATACACATTGCTGGACCAAGTCAGGTTAAATATATTGCCTTTGTTTCACTATAGTGCCCCACCTGGGATTTGACCCCACAACCCCCTAGGTGACAAAGTTCACTCCTTAACCACTACACCACTGCTTTTGTCTTTTTAGACACACTGAAACATCCTGCAAGCACACTGGTTTACATTAAGGCCTGAACACTGTTCCAGAACCCATCCACTGCAGTTTTGTCCCAGGCTGCTCCTCTGTTTCTCACTGTAGCGGACACATGTCCACTCAAGACTAATGCAAATTACCTTCATTGCTTAGTTTTTCACCCCTGTCATTCTCCACTTCTGTAAACAGATCACAGCAGAGTACCGGCACACATATTTCAGCCGAACACCTGATCAGGCAGCTCAAGTTTCAACAATGACCCCCTCCCTCATATGTCAGTATATTTAGACACTGGCATATACACAGAGCCTCTTACCAGTCACAAATATATTGCTGAATCTACAGATACAGATACTTGACCAATTTACGTAATGCTGTGCCTTTTTTCTACAGCTGTGTTCACTGGCTAGCATGCGTTTGTTAGTGCATTCTGTGTTCGGCACAATGTAGTCAACAAAAATCAGTGGCACATTGTAATTATTATGCAACAGCACACTGCTGCAAGAAATATTTGAATTAGCAAGCTAGCAAACTCTAGGGACTTGAACAGTGGACTCTGCTGGTGCATTGTGACTTGAAAGGAAAAGGGCCTTACATGTCTGGCATTAACCCTGACCTCTCCCTTATTAATTTTTTTCCCATCACTTTGGTTAATCAGAACTGCAATGCTGTTGTAACTGACCCGAGGTGCCATCTGTGTGTACTCCTTAGCTTGCTCTTTGTCCGTCACCAGTGCCACTATTGCTGGGGTGTTACTGAGGACATGACAAGGCGCTTTTCCGATCATATGGGTTTCTCCCATGCGGATCAGTAGCTGTGTAGCATGGGGTAGCTTGGGTCACTCTGGCAGGCAAAGTAAGCGATCAGCTGACCGTTGCAGATCATGAGGAACAAGCCGCTACCTTTTTGACAGAAATGCAGAAAAATATAAGTCTGAGAGTGTAAAGAAAAGGTAGGACGCTGTGGAACTTTTTGTGGGTTAAATACTGTCTGAGTCCTTTTGTCTCCTTATTAACTCGTGCATGTTTGATAATCCAGACAACAACAATTTAAAATTGCCGTCTTGTACTGTCACACAACACCGGTAAAATGTAGAAAAATAAAGTTCACAAATGAACTTGTTTGAAATTATACAACACTATACATTTATATAAAATGACAAATGTATACTTCATATGTGGACATGTATTTATGTAAATACCTTTGATAAATATATACTACTAAATGTATTGTTTCACCACATCCATATATCGCCATTGTTCAATATTCTGTGAAAGCAGCAAGACAAATATCCTCTTTGAGGGACATTAATAGCACTCTATTGTGTTACTGTCAAATACATTCTTTTCACTTTCCAGCTCCTCAGCTTCTGTCAGGTTCATCAAAGTATCAAAACCTGAAAATATCAGATGTGAGTGTGTGAATCCTATGATTGGATATCATGAAATACACACATGCTTTGCTTGTGAGCTTCTTGCTCAGGTTTTATGAACACAGGGAGACTATTTCTTAATCATTAGAATGTTTCAGTGATACTGTCTCCTTCAGTGTACATCTACATGACAGCTCTTAGTGTAGGCGTACAGTAAATTAAACTTACCCAAGGCCAACCACCACTGCCATACCAAAGGGAACTCCAGCATAACTGAAAGACACAGTTAAACCAGTTTTTTACCTGTTACACAAAATCTTAATACTGTACAGTTCGGTCTACACACAGCAGCTTTATGTTAAGAGTGGACTCCCATGTTAAGTGCTTAAAAAAGAACTCCCTATGCATGGAAGTAATCCAGAAGGTTATGCAAGTTCAGCAAGCATGTGCCCCGCCCCCAAACAGCATATTATAGGACCATGATTATGACATTACCTTGTCCCACTTTTTATGTCATAATCAGCAGACGGGAGACAATGATCTCCCACAGAGACATTCCACTTGAAGCTATATGAAGCACACACAGACACACACACACTCCTTTGTTTTGTATTTGGAGTGATATGCTTCCACATTAAGGGAAAACAAAAAGAGAATACGTAAATAGGTTATATATGTGGGCATCTGTCCACCGACAGATGTGATGTTTACCCCATGGATACATTGTGTGATGGAAAGGTATTTTAGTAGCTACTCAGTCGTATTCCTGAAAAGCCTTTATGTTTGCATGTTTTAGCTCTACCTAAGCATACACCAGATGCAATCAATCCTCAGCTTCACACAGCAGATGCTACTGCCTTCGGGCTAAATCCATTTGAAAAACACCTTAACATTAACTGACATCATGGTCTTCCCTGCAGCCTGCAGCCCTGGTTGTGTAAAATTTACGTTCCACAGACAACCTCAGCCACTACTTATTAGTGGTGTTTAAACACCCTAACTTTGTGGTCAAGGTGCTTGCCTGCCTGTAAATAAGCATGATTTTGGCTGTCTAGGAGTGTTGCAACAGCTCCCTGGTGTAGTCATTAGAAGCCTCTCCATCTCTTCAGTGGGGACACGGCGTTTGTACAGACAGGTGGGCCTGCGTTCTCTCACCTGTGGACGTGAGTAACACGTGGAAGAGGGTGACCGTGAGCGCGTAGTCCCACACCCACCTCTTCACCACCGCTGCGAAGAGCAGACCGCTGCAGAAGTAGGTGAGCTCCATTGAAAGCAGGTTCACTGCGACATGGAGAGACGGATATGAGACAGGTGGGCAGGTGTGTGCACTAATGGGATGTTTGTAGCATTACCACCAGCACAACAAAGGAAATAAGGAAATAAAATCTATGTGCACCTGTGTGACAGCAGGGCATCTATGATGTGTAGTGGGAACAGTATAATGTGTGTGTGCATGTGTGTGTCTGTGTGTGTGTGTGTGTATGAGTGTAGCTGGTTGATAACACCAATGGTGGGACACATGACTGCTCTCACAGCAAATTTCGGTGAAGATGAGAAGGACTGGTCTGTCAATCGCTGAGTAAGGTGGATATACACTAGCTCCCCTATCATGTGATATTACCTAGGTATTTAGAGTTGGAGTCTGTAGGCTCAGTCTTGAAGTCGAAAGGAATGAGTCCATCAAAATGGTCTAGCCTGTGGCAAGAAGGCAGTTATTACAAACAAAAAGCACGCTTAAGAAACTCCATGCAGTAACTACATACAGCAGCAGGGATAACACTGTGTATAAGTGTATGCCACTTACTATGTACGTGTGGGTATGTGTGACACCAACAAAAGGTCTGAATACTGTCATAGTGACTGACAGAACAGGTTTGAATACTGTAATAGCAGCTGACAGTGGATATTTCTCAAGAAGGTGGATTTTAAAGCTTCTGTTTTCTTTCTTTTTTTGCACTGTTTGAAACTGCACAAAGTTGTGATAATCATGCTAATTTCTCTGTAATTGCTTTATGATACTGAGGAGGTGAGCAGGAGGAACTTCACAGAAGACACATTGCAGCAAAGTACCAAAGGGTGCAAGAGCCCTGCCGCTGTGAAAGACTGCTATATTTCTTACCTGAATGCACCAAAACAGACGCTGCCGATCATGTAGTACAGGGTGTAAAAAATAAGCAAGCAAAGTCCCAAATGAAGGAGGACTGTCTGGGGAGAAAAATTCAGTAAAGATTGCGATTGTTAACAATATTGTGGATATTCTACACATGGCCCTTCTAATACTGTTAGTTATGTAAATTGATAACACACAATACGATGCAGCACAATAAAACCCATGATTACGATTTTTTTGGGCTAGAAAAAAGCCAAAGTAAGCAGTACACAATGACTGCATACCTGTTGCATTTGCAAATACGATTTCTGTAGCATACGACCTGCTTGAAAGCGTTCAATGGTTCAGACTCGAAAGAATTCCCGTATTCCAGGGTCAAACGCAAAAAAGACAACGTCTAACATGCTGGGCGGGTATCAAGTAGTCTGTGTCAATTTAACACTAAAGCAATATCGGATGAATAATCGACTGTTATAATTAGCCGGGGGTGAGCTCCCATCTTTTATCGTTGCTGATATGCGAACTAATAATAACCGTGAGTAAGAGGACTAACACCTGCGCGTTGCATAAAACGGATTCGTTAGCACTCCTTTCATCTTGGTAATTCGTGGAAAATCGTCCTTACCTTTGTATCGGCAACCTTCCCTTTGAATGCCATTTACGTTGACGCATCTGTCGTTATATACTGCGCCGAGTACCTAACGTACAGTTCCAGTTTTTTCCTTATAAATAATAAGCCTCGAATGGCATATCGGGCCTCTATCGCCCTCTTGCGTTACAGAACGAAGTTGCACAAAGAACACTTAAAGGAGACCGTCTGCCCAATTTTTCAAGTTTTTTCAAGAGTTTCAAGTTATACTAGAATTCAAATATCATATTATTATTTTTTAAATAGTAAGCTAACGTTATGACATGGTCCGTATCTATTTTGGCAACGCAAAGAGATAATTATTAGATTATAGTTCCCTTTTTATTTTAATCGACTTCCTTATGAACTTTCTTTTTAAACGACCCTTTGATATTTCTTGGACTCGAAACTGAAATTTTAGAAAATTATTATTTAGACAGTACTTATGACAAGAAAATAATAGAACACGCCCACCTGCCTGGGCACCCTATTGCAGATAGAAGGGGGGGGGTTGTTACGTGCTCCCTTGGAGTGTGTGTGCTAAGGGGGGTGTGTTCGGTTGTAGGACGCGAGGTAGTGGGACGGGGGGAAATGCCCAGGGTTTATATCGGCAGACTGAGCTACCAAGCGAGGGAGAGGGACGTCGCCAGGTTTTTCAAAGGCTATGGGAAGATACTCGAAGTGGACCTAAAGAACGGGTAAACCCAGGCGGTGGGCCACACGGGATCCACATAACCCCACAGTACCGAGCACCGTGGCGCGAACAGTTAGCTCACGGGACTACTGTGATCACGGAGGTGCTTGCTGCAAAGGAAACAATGTGCATTTAGTTCATTACAGCAGAAAACCGCTGATATGTGATTTCAGCTGCAAACACTAAGATAAGAACGCAAGTGTTGTATGAAACCAACCGTTATTACCGAGTTGACTTTTTTTCCTAGCAGGGACCTGTCAACCCATCTCTCCAGTGCGCATGCCATATAGCTGGTTAGCAAGCTAGCTCGACTGAGAGACGTATTATGCATGCTTTGCGTTTAACTGTTTCATGTGCACAGTGAGAATTTGCCTTGTTATTGTTGCATCACTAGGCGCGGTCCTGGATCCAGCTCTGTTGTTTGAAACGTGGAGCTTTTCACCAGACGTGCTAGCAAGCTAACTAGCTAGCTGAACATGCAATTTAGCAAGCTGCCGTAGCTATCTTAGCTAATGACTTTGAGGTGTCGGCAGGTTGTTCCTGTTGCCATCCATCACTGCGTATATTTTAAACCGCCTTATCACCAGCCAGCTAGCTTGCTAGCCACAAATTCCAGGTACCTCGTTTATCTGAAAAGAGTGCCTATTTTTGTTTTAAACCTGTCTTCGTAGTGGCTACTTGTTTACGTTCTTCCAACGCATTTAGTCTCCTGCGTCTGAGGCAAACATTACTTCAAGCGCCAGTAGCTGGAGACGGACGACATACACGCCATATCGTCGTAGTGTTGCTAGCACGAACGATGCATTTTGTCACTTTGCTTACAACATTTGCCGCATTTAATGCTAAAATGTGTTTTGCAATTGGGCAGTGACTGTGAATGCAAGTCTTGCCTGCCTTACACAACACTCTTAAAATAACGATGCATGTGCAGTAGAGTTAGTCTATAGCGTAATTTACCACAATGACATTCGCTCCTGGAAATTCATAGTCCTGAAATTTTAGAGGCGTCGTTCAACGAGGCCAGTCACTGACTGGAGAACTATATGAATATATTCGCCTGGAAGCAGCCCATCCAGGTTTTATGAGGATCGCTAGATCTGTCCAGCGCCTGCTCAAAGACTGAACAGGATGAGCAAGTGATCCAAGCTCTTATCTAATCAGTGCAACACATTTACTTACTAATACCTGATTTGCAAAAAAAAAAAAAAACCGGCAGAAATCAGTGGGACACCATTTGAGTTAGGCTCACCTCATTAAATAAAGATGCGATCCAGGTCTTTTACCGCTCTTTAAATTACCAAGGCAGTAGTTATAGAACAGGAGAGGAAATCTAAACTGTTAGTCCTCTGTGTTTTTAGAAACCCTCATGTGGTGGCTTTGTTCACAGAATGGTGCCGTCGCGGAGGAAAAGTTGCAGCCCTCCGAGTTAAAATGCGTGGGAAAGGGACTGATATTAACACGGCATGATTGTCTATCATGTATTTGTCCATACACAGGTCGCACATGTTTATCTAATGATGGGCTTAATTTGCCTGTTGCTCGTTTTCTAACCTGCTTTTCATCAATGCAGTCGTCGCACGCTTCCTTTTCTACTCACGAAATGTGCTGAAAATTGTCCGTTCACGCTGTAATGAAATAGTTTAAACTGTCCTCACGGTTCTGTTTGCTTTTCTGTGTAAAGGTATGGGTTTGTGGAGTTTGACGACCCCCGCGATGCGGATGATGCGGTGTACGAGCTTAACGGCAAAGAGCTCTGTGGTGAGCGGGTCATTGTGGAGCACGCCAGGGGACCGCGCCGCGACGGAAGCTACAGCTCAGGGCTAAGTAAGTGCATCATTTATTTTTTTGCCACTTTGATTAATGAAGATTTTGCATTGCGGTGGATTAAAGAAAAAGCTATAACAAAATAGAAGGAAAAATGCACAGTTTTAACGATAATCGGTACAATTCATGCTGTATTATGTAAAAACGGCTGAAAGAAGAACATAAGTTGCCAGTCTCTGCAACGTGTCCTCGAACCTAGAGATTCTGTAAAAATTGACCACTTGCTAACGTAACAGCAACATAAAACATTCATTTTCATTTCAATCTACATGTATTATTCAGTGTCATCTTTTTCATTGCAACTGATGAACTATTATTTTTTTACATTTGAATGGGTTTTACTCCTTTTTCTTTCTTTTATCTATTTTTCATGTAATGTGACTGTGATTGACGCTAGAGATTTAACAAAGAACCTCAATGTTTTAATTGAAAGAGTCCTTTGAGGCTAAGATGACTGACTGCCTTCCCCCCCCTATTGCTGGCCTTGGGGTTCCTATCCAAGAGTGTGGCTCTTTGACCATTCTGGGCCCCTTGCTGACCAAAAAACGGGGAGCCAATGAGAATGAAGACCGCTTTTCCCTATAAGCCCTGGTGGTGAGGATGCCATGGGGTTAGGAACAGATGTGGTTAAGCCCCAATAGGTGCCTAAAACATCTTTTTATTTTATCTCTGTGTCTCAAACGTTATATTCAGAGCAAATGTACTGTTGTTCACAGTAAGTACTTATAGCTGCGCGTTTTTTTAAATGTGTTTTTTAAAATAAGATTTTAGCCTGCAGATGTCAGCATTACATCAGTGATGCTATATCAAGCTTAAATATGGAAACCTAAATCTTAAACGTAGACAGTGCATGCGGTTGTATTCCTTCAGCTAAAGTCAGAGGGCCCGCTGTGATTTAATAGTACCACTTACTGTAAAATCGTAAAAGAAAGAAAGAGAACTAGTCAGGACCTCAGGTCTTTCAAAATGTGTGTGTACCGTTGGTAGAGAAATTGAATTTTAATTGTAGTGGTTCTCTGTGTGTGTGGACATGTAGACGTGTAACATGGTTGGGACATTTGGTCTCCCTGCCATTTGCCTTTCTCGGCCTCTGATCTGTGCTTGTCACCTTGAAGGCGGTTACTCATACCGGCGCAGTGGGAGGGAGAAGTATGGGCCGCCCACTCGCACAGACTACCGGCTGATCGTGGAGAACCTCTCCAGCCGCTGCAGCTGGCAGGATCTGAAGGTACGGGACCATGCTGCAGCGCAGTGCAACACCGCCGTCATGCCTCAGAACCCTGCAACCGAAAACCCGGGGGTCACATTCCAAACCACGCCCCCTCTCTCCCTTACCAATCACATTAGTGCTCTGCAGGAAAAAAAAACCCAGACCCTTTACTCTGATCAGGAATGCAGGAAGCAAGCAATGAAAAACAGAATGCTGGGGGCTGGGATACATCAAAACTTACATGCCCCCCATCCTGGATATCCTGAATGATGCAGTACATTCCATAATACACAACGTTAATGTAAAACAGTTAAGCTTGAGTAAAGACAGGTGGGTTTGAAAACAGGCCCTCAGTGTGATCATTTATTTTGAAACGATGGATAACTTTTATCAGCTGTTTTTTTTTTTCCAAATAACTAAGCTCACATCAACTGTCCAACCTGTCCTCGTGAAACACCTTTAGCTGAGTGCAGTGCTTTACAACTAATAGGGTGTTCCAGACCGTAACTGAAGCTACAGTGTGACCTACGTAGTGTTTTGCACTGTGAGCTCGACTCAAAAATTGGTGTGTTGTAGAACTGTGGCCTCATATTCCTGGCTTGGGATTGGGTAGCATCACTGATACTTTTGAGCTTGTATTACGTTCAGACAGCTGAAATTCAGCTCATGATGGCTCATAGAATCTGAGCTGAGCCTTCCGTCTGTAGCACAAAGTAACTTACAGACAAACCTCTGGTTTGGACAAAGTGCCTTGAAGAGGGGTCTAAAATGCAACAACAGCTGTTGTTAAATATCACAACATTGGACACAGTGGAGACACTTGTGTTGTGATCTTAAGCTTTACGAATTTGTTGTAAGCGCTTTAGCACACTATACTTGAACTGTAAACAAAGTCTACGCAAATTATTTTATAGTTTTCTGTGCATTATAGTGTATTTTGTCCTCTAATATGTAAGATAAGCATAAAATATATAAAGTGTGTAACTGGGGTACTGGAAATGCATTAGGTTTTTGATCTTGACTGTATAGCACAGTGATACGTGATACAGAGCAGGGCTCATAACCAAAAGGTTGCTAGTTTGATTCCCTATTGGGTCAATACTGCTGTACCCTTTGGCAAGATACTTACCCCAGAATTGCCTCAGTAAATATCCAGCTGTATAAATGGATAACCTGTAAAACTAACCTATGTAAGTCGCTCTGGATAAGATTGTCTGCTAAATGACAATAACGTAATGTAATGATCTCACTCCCGTCCCTGTGTGCTCTCCGTCCAGGACTACATGCGGCAGGCGGGGGACGTGACGTACGCAGACGCCCACAAGGGGCGTAAAAACGAGGGCGTGATCGAGTTCAAGTCGTACGCGGACATGAGGCGGGCGCTGGACAAGCTGGACGGGACCGAGGTGAACGGCAGGAAGATCCGGCTCATAGAGGACCGGCCCGGGTCCCGGCGCCGACGGTCCTACTCCCACAGCCGAAGCCGGTCCAGGTGAGGCCCAGAAACGGTCACGGAGGTGAGACCTCACACAATCACAGACACACACACACACACACACACACGCTGCCTAGCAACAAAAACCCACATTTCAACAGAGGGGAAAACAAGGTGATTGCCATGGGACAAATGATGGTGTGTTATGGATCAGTTGGGCAGCAGTGTAGCAGAGTGGTAAGGAGCAGGGCTTGTAACCGAAAGGTTGCTGGTTCGATTCCCTGCTGGGGCACTGCTGTACCCTTGGGAAAGGTAATCAACCCAGAATTACCTCAGGAAATATCCAGCTGTATAAATGGATAAAATCGTAAGCTATGTAAGTCGCTCTGGATAAGTGATTAGTGTGTCACTGTATGCCTGATTTGCACTGTTGTTCCAAAATGCAAAGAAACTGACCTGTCAAAACCAAATATGGCTATAATTGTCATGTTAAAGGTACATCCGCCAGTCTTACAAGCCTAGTCATGGTTATTCCATTTAACTTTTAAAATGTGTAGGACTCCTCCATGTAGAACACAGCAGGCACACTCAGGTTGACTGAAGCTTCCGGAAATCAGTTGCACAGCATAACAAAAAAGCTAAATATTCCATAAACTCCCCCACAAATGTAGAATGTTGGGCGTGTTATCTAATTCTGATATTGCACGCGCTTTGATTTTTGTTGGTTGTTGTCAAAACACGGGAATATCTCCTTGCGTTGAAAAGCTAGCTATCTGCTTGTCCTTACTGTGGGTAAGGTGCACATTAAAGGAGGGGTAACTAAGCCTCCCAAGAAAGGTAAAAATTATGTGGGATGGGCGGACCAGCAGATGTAAAAATAAATGGCTGTGCAAATTTAATACTAAGCGGAAAACTGAAGATGCCGATTCAGGTAGGGCAGGTTTAAATAGTTAACTGGCATACAAAACTGTTTCGTGTGTTAAAAATGTGCAGTTATCCACCAGACACATTGTCTGGTTGATTAAAATGTTCATTTCAGATCCTGGGGGTATCGTAGTCTCCTCTGCCTGGCAGTTATTGCTGATTACAGCAAGCTTGTATTCACTAATTTCCCCAAAAGTATTATGTTGGAGCCCCATTCATTTGGTGCTGCCGACTAATTTAGCTGAGTGTGGTGTGGCCAAGAGAAACTACTACTACCGAGCTATTTGTCTGATTTGTTTCAGATTGCAAAGAAATGAACACCCACCAGCCCACAAAATACACTAAGTTTGGCTTGTGACAGTTAGTCTCAGCAGTAACATCTGTGGGTGTTCCCTTTAGTGTTACATGGTGCTGCAGCCCAGTTCAGCTCAGTGTGGTTGTGGCTGATGCCTTCAGACTGCTATCTGTGTCACTCCTTCATTGTGTTACCAATATGTCCAAGCCTTCCTTCAGTGTGTTACACTTGTGTCTCCCTCCCCATTTCAGTGTGTTATCTACGTGTTGTACCCCTTCCTTCAATGTGTTACTTTGTCTCCCCCCCCATTCCAGTGTGTTATCTGTCTATTCTCCCATTCCTCCAGTGTGTTACTGTGTCTCTCCCCCTATTTCAGTGCATTATCTGTGTGTGTTCCCCTCTCCTTAAATATTCTACCTGTGTGTGCGTGCGTTTGTGTGCGTGTGTGTGTACGTGCATGTCTGTATGTGTGCGTGTGTATGTGGGTGCGCGTGTGTTCGTGTGCGTGTGTGTGTACGTGCATGTCTGTATGTGTGCGTGTATGTGCGTGCGTGTGTGTGTACATGCATGACTGTGTGTGTGCATGTGTGCGTGTGCGTGTGTATGTACGTGTGTGTGTGTGTGTGTGTGTTGTAGGTCTCGCTCGAGAAGCAGGCGTTCTCGTCGGAGCCGCAGTGAGAGCAGCAGGAGCAGCTCCAGCACCTCACGCTCCAGGTACGAGGGGGTGGGCGGGGCAACACAGAGCAGGTGTTCAGGGGGAGCAGTGTGGCATAGTGGTAAGGAGCAGGGCTCGTAACCAAAAGGTTGCTGGTTCGATTCCTTGCTGGGGTGCTGCTGTTGTACCCTTGGGCAAGGGATTTAACCCTCAGTAAATATCCAGCTGTATAAATGGATAAAATTGTAACGTGTGAGTTGCTCTGGATAGGAGCATCTCCTAAATGACAATAATATAATGTCAGTGATATAATGCAATGTAACTAGGATTGTGACCAGGTGGGTACTTGGGAATACCCTGTAGCAGGCATCCAGTCTGAATGTCATTCGGGATAGAGGGCTTCATCTTAACACGTAATGTACGTAACAAATACAGCTCTACCTGGCATCAGGAAGCTCTTTCATGAGGTCCAGTTTACACACAAGAGATCATTGGCAGGCCTCTGAGTGTA
Source organism: Megalops atlanticus (assembly GCA_019176425.1). NCBI lineage: Eukaryota > Metazoa > Chordata > Actinopteri > Elopiformes > Megalopidae > Megalops > Megalops atlanticus. The sequence goes on along the minus strand of CM032884.1, from coordinate 5,640,667 downwards.
TATTTCCTCGCTGCAGTGGCCAGCCGGTCTGACTGCTGTTTCTCTCGCCGAGTCCTCCAGCTGGATGGAGAGCAGCCAGAACTACTGTGTGGGGCTGTCACATCTTGACCGTTCCTCCCCTGATGCCCAGCTGCGAAAGTGCCCTCTCTCCACTCCGAGTGGTGGGCTGTGTGATGTGTAATTGAGCATGCTCAAAAACAGCAGGGGCCCTGCCAGTCCCTCTGAAACGAACCAAAAGCAGCGCTGCATCTTCACGCGGTTTTTATCCTGCGGTCTGTGTGTGGCAGTGAACGAAGAAGCCATTCAGTTCAATAGTTTTATTCATTCCCTTAGCGGATGCTGTTAACCAGGGTGACAAACACAGTCCGCACTGTACGTGTTATTTATTTTTACTGATGGGTATTTACAGAAACACTTTAAGTGTCGTCTTCAAACAGCAGTGTTCCTCATGGGATGACAACATACAGTAGTTACAGATCCAGTCCTTAGCCGCAAGTCGTATTGTACCAACATTACTATTTTAAGGAATTCAAATACATTGTCCCTGGCCCGATGACCGGCTTGGGGAGAAGAAGGTGTATTGGACTGAGAAGAAATAAACACAGCTCCCCAGATGCATCAGTACATTTTAGGTGAATATCTATCTACTCAAATCCACTTTGATCCAAGAAGGCTACAGAAAAAAACACAGCTATCGGTGTGTTGAACATTTCAGTGATATTATCTATTCTAATCATTTATGGCAAATATGTACTTCACAATACTTACTAATGTACTAAATATGCATCTAGTTGATTTAATTTGGTTTAATTACTGTATTATAGGAGAGTCCACATAATTTCACATACGTTTTAGATGAAATTTTCAGTATGTAATTTCGAGCATAATTTCCATAGTCTTGAGCTGTGTCCCTATTTTGCATGGCAACATTTTCAGCATATCCAGCTTGTTTCTGAAGGATTTCGTCTGGTAAATTACAACTTCAGAAGCTTCCAACTTTACTGGAACCAATGATGTTTCTGCATCTGTTTCTGCTGTAGCAGGCCCATTGTGACATCGGCTGCTCGAACTTTCAGATTCTGAACCTTATATCCATGTTAGTCAATGGGAAAATTTTCTATGGAAAATCATAAATATCTCAAACTTTTTGTATTGACATTAAAAGCACAATGTCTTACTAACTGAGGGTATTTGCCAAGTTTCGTAAGCATAGCTGAAAAGCTGTAGGAGGAGTTACATAGAGAATATCGGATTGAATAACAGGAAGAACAAGAAGAAGAAGAAATAATGAGAAAAATAGTAAATTGGTGTTTTCAAGCCATATTAATTTAGTGCATGACTGGGGTTGATTTAGATGATAAATTATTGCATTAAACTGGCCTAGCTTCATTGCAGTAGAACCTGTGCATGTCCTCTGTTTTGGGCCGGCAGTCTAGCATAGTGGTAAAGAGCAGGGCTTGTAACAGGAGGGTTGCTGGTTCGATTCCCCACTGGGACACTGCTGTACCCTTGGGCAAGGAACTGAGGAATTTCCTCAGTAAATACCCAGCTGTATAAATGGATAACATGTAAAAAATTGTAACCTATGTAAATCGCTGGATAAGAGCGTCCGCTAAATGACAGTAATGTGATGTGATGTAAAGACATGGCCTTTGGCACTGTGAAAGCCACAGCAGTCCCACACGGAGCTGTAATCAGTGGGACCCTGCTGAAATCAGGGCTTTGGGCATCATGTAAATGTAATGTTTCTGTCCAAAGTCTACTCAACACTGAGCGTGGCAGCCAATGAGAAACCTCCAAGCTGTCAGGGGGCCGGCAGTGTAGCACAGCGGTAACGAGCAGGACTCGTAACCATTCGATTCCCCACGGGGGCACTGCTGCTGTACCCTTGGGCAAGACACTCAACCCACAATTGCCTCAGTAAATATCCAGCTGTATAAATGGATAACATTGTAAACAAGAAAAAACCTGTAATTGATGCAGTTCACCAGTAATGTTGTTAATAATTGTTGTTTCTGTCCCTTCCTGTTGCAGGTCGGGCTCTCGGTCGCGGAGCCGGGGTCGCGGCCAGAGGAGTGAGAAGAAGGCTAAGAGCTGCAGCGGGAGCAGGAGGGAGGGGAGCGACCGAAGCCCCAGGAGTTGCAGTCAGAGGGACACCGCGAGGGGCGGGAGGAGCGGCAAAAAGAGCAGCGGCGACCAATCCGGGTCCCAGTCCAAAACGGAGAGCAAGGAGCGCCCCGCGAGGTCCGCGTCCGAGACCCAGGGGCGGGAGGAAGCCGGAGACGAGGAGAGGGGAGATCGCTCTCCATCGGCGTCTCCCGCCGTGTCCGAGCCTCAGGGCGAGAACCTGTACCCCCCTGCCTCCTCCTCTTCCTCCTCCAAAGCCAGGTCGCACACCCCCTCGGCCTCGCGCTCCGATTCCCGCTCCCAGTCTCGTTCCCGGTCACGATCGTAGGCCCCCGGCTCCTCAATTATTTTCAGTTCATTGCATTTCTTGTTTCTGAAATATTTGTTGGTTCAAAGCACTGTTGATTTATTCTTGTGTGCAACAACCGATCTATGAAGTTTTTCTTTTTTATTGTCATCATATTGTTTTATTCCTAACAGATTTGTATGACAGAGTTGAATAAATGTAGTTCATAATGTAGTTTCAGGCAGTGTTGATGACATTAATTTTTTTGATGGAAAAGAGCGGTCTATAAACAGATGTACTGTTTCCCATACAATAAAACAGTCTGCAGTTATTTTTAAATGTACAATTCGATACCTGTTGCATTGTTCACTTTGTGGGAAGTTATTTTACTTGTTACCCAGAAATAAAAGTTTTATTTTTATCTGATGACTCGAATGTTGTCTTCCTTTAGAACGTTACCTCACTCGGTTGAAAAGGTGTGGTATATTTCAGGCAGCAGGGTCTCCTACCTTAATATACGGTCAAAACGTGTTACCTACCGTTACATTGGTTAAATTTCGATTGCAGGCACTAAATGTGAGATCATACCACGTTGAGGTACTTCGCCCATAAAGAATTGTGGATGGAAACTGCTTCAAACTTTTGCCTCAAGTGCCTCATTATTCTTAAAGAGTATCACAAATTAATGAAGAGACACAGATTCCTTTAACCGGGTACTGTTTGGCAGTTGCTGCGTATTATTGAACGGCTCCTGTAATCTCAGGGGTGCCGTGGACGCCGTGCTACCGTAATGTGGCTAGCGATTACGGCTCTATTAACTCATTTTAGACCTGCCATGCTTAAAATATATGTATATGCTTGTTGCTGTTTGTGTTGTACAATTTTCTAACGGCAAAATAAATATATTCATATATACATACGTGCGTAACAAAATGTATATAAATAACATAGCTGCGCCACCAGCGAGATGCATTTCACTCACGTTTAAAGTGTGCGACGTGCGTCCGTCCCGCGGCTGTGGCACGAGCGCCGTCTCAAGGCACCAGTTTCCCTACACATGCTGCGTTTGTTAGTTGTTGGGATATTTCAGACATTATAAAAACACGCACAAGAGGGTATTGCATTGTATCAACTTCATTTAATAGCTGGTGAGAGGTACACATGTGGTGCATATCAACGAAAGTCCAAACGATGCGGCCAGATCAAACTGTAAAATAGTTTCCGACCGGAGTAATGCATCGTGTTAGCAACACTCAAAGCGTATCACGCATGGTGTAATATTTGTCCGTTGCATTAACTCAGCTTGCTAACGTCACATTATCTACAGAGATTAAATGCGAGTTAGTGTTCTTGTATAACAGACCTAGCAGACAATTTTATCCACTTGTCAGAAGGTTAACTTCTTCGCTGTATGATTTTATATAGCTATCAATGTACTGTGCAAAGACAGTCCTATCGTCCTATAGTTTGTGCACACAATGCGGTTCACCACTATCTGAGCACAATGAGAATTGCGCGCCCCGGCTCGACGGACGCGTCTTTTAGAAAAAAAAAATCTCTGCGTCACCAATGATGTACGTATTGGGTTCATTATTTCTTATATGAAAACGCGTTTTGTTTATTTCGCTGTGCACAGGAGTTTCCCCGCTCCAAGCAGCGACCAGTTTAACCATTTAAATCCACGCCCAGATTTGCATCGCGGACACAGCGATTTTGTTGCTGTACCTATCTGCCATCAATAGTTTGTGCTGAAGTTTGTCCTGAGCCGAAGTTGGCAGGAGAACATACATCCAGCGCATGCGCGATTAAACGCACATCAGCTCCAAGTAAGAGTTAAAAGAGAAACGAGGTGAGTTCCATAAATTTCAAATAATATCTTCTTCATATTACAGTTAACGACGCGAACAACGGGGGCTATGAATAGGACAGCGTTTGTTTTACAATTTGCACTGACTTTAATTATTCTCGCTGCGGGATAAAATACTAAATATTTTAAATTACAAAGGCAAGTTTGCATACAAGAAATTAAAAGCAAAGCAATTCTATATTTGTTGCTAGCTACTCATAACGCAGAATTACGATGTATGTCAATTTAGTGATTCCGGCTATTGTGTTGTGCACTTAAATATTTGCCTGTTCCGAGAAAAACTGGAAACTTTGTTTTATAAGGATTGTGATTACTTCTAGCTAGGTAGCTATGATTGCTACCTAGCTAGCTAGCTCGCTCGCTAGTCATTTGAACTGTAGCTCGCTTGCTAGCTAGCTGGTTAGCAAGCTAGCATACATTCCGTGACAAGGTAAAGTAAAGAATAAACTAACGGCGAAAAAAACCCATAGAATTGTGAGATCGTATACTGAGCTTTTTGTTTATTTTTCCTAACGATAGCCATACTTTATTTATTTAAATTAATCACTATTATTATTTACATAGTTTTAACGTGTTGGGGGCCTCTTCCTCTCCTCCGCCATTTTGTATCAGGCGAATGCTAATAATGGGCGCTTGTACATTACACTTATTTATGATAGGAATAAATTCAGGGAAAAAACTTGGAAAACGCAAACAAACAAATTTGATGCGTCATATATTGTTATTCAACCCTAATATGTATCCAACACATCGCGAAACAAGGTAAACTGAATTTTAAGTTAGCGTAAGGCCAAGAACGAAACGGCAATGTTATCATTAAAAGATAAAACTTAACTTTATAGCTGCACTGCAGAAAACAAGCTTAAATAATATATTTTTAAACTGTCTGTCGCTCTAACATCTTTACGTGCAATCAAACAACCGGTTAAATGAAATATTGTTAAAACAAGTGAAAGCTGCACTTGTCATTTTAATTTGTGTTTGTCCAGCTGTCTCGGACCTGTACTCGTTAAAGTATTCAAGTTTTATCATATTTGTGGTTGTTTTGCCGTTTATTTGGTACTGTCCCCCGTTTTAATGCGAAATATTACATGTTTTTGTTCCTTATTCAGGCAGCCTACAGTAATTGAAACAGACTAGTCGCCCTCTAGTGGTGTTCGCGTTAATGTCAGGCCTGGACTTGCTCGCATTGTATTGGCTACTCCCAGAAACTTTTCGCAGGTATTTTGTAACTGGAAGAATGTTACCCCAGTGTCGTATTAAATTGGTTAACGATATTTCTGGCCCTGCAAACGCACAGTTTGTTTATGCTTTCGATGTTTTGCTTCTTTTTACAGGCTTCGGGTTATTATGATGTTAAATGGTTTCTCTTTCGTAGGTTGCGTTCATTTATTTATTTATTTACTTTCCGTTCCTTGCGCACATAGACAAGTGCCCTCCGTATTTTGTCACCAAACGTGTTTAGTTGATTTCCTGTTTGCGGGGTAGTGAAGTTTGGGGGGGTTTATCGCTGTTAGTATTTTTCGCTGACATTCGAAAGCGACGCGAACGTGACAGATGTGTAACGCTGTTTGGTAATAGTTATTCAGCTAGCTAGCACGCTAGCTATCTTGTAACGTACCCCAAGGCATATGCATATTAGGCATGAATTTGATTTGCCCCTAAGTAGCTTGCTAGATAGCTGTCTTGCATAATCATATGTGAAATATACGCAAAAGGTTTAAGGTGAGATTTCTGATCTGCAACGTCATATCTAAGGCATGTTCTTTTTATATAAATTAAACGTGTGAATTTGGATGCCATGATATTAATGCTGTGAAATATTGTAAAGGTAATAATGTCGTGGAAACTGTGTGTTTTAAAGACACATTTGGTGCATCAGTAGTGTACAAGGGAAGTAGTTACGAAATGTTTTAGCATGCTCTTGGTCCATCACGGTAATATCCTCGTTCGGATGTGACCGTTTGAGGTGGCTATTCCTTCTTGCCTTTGTGTCTGTGTCACTGTGGGTCAAGGAATGACAGATCTAGTCTATCCTCCCTCTCATTCAGGCGGTAAGGAGAGCAGGGAACGATGACAGACACCCCTCCCACCGACGCCCCTTCATCCGGGGGAGACTTTGACATGATGAGTGCCCTGGATTGGAAGGACGGGATTGCGAGACTCCCTGGGAGTGACATTAGGGTATGGAGTACATATTTTGAGGCCATAGAGTAACAGAATAGCCATATTTAAAAAAAAAAAAAAACTTTGTTCTTTCTCACTGCCAAATTCTTTGATTTGAAATATTCAGCCACTGTTGCTTGGTGTGCCATGGACTGATGTGTATATGTGGGTGGATGGGCTTGAGATGGTCTTTCGGGTCACTCGCTCGTGTTGCCTGTAGTTTCGCATGACTGAGTTCGGGACGCTGGAGATCATCACAGACATGGACACGGATGCCGCCCAGCCCAGCAGCGACGCCCTTACGGTCCAAACTCAGGACCCCACAACGTCACACAGCCCCACCCCTCCTCCCGAAACCGCCACAGAGCCCGACCTGGCGCCCCCCTCAGAGCCTGAAGGTAGAAGGGCTGGTGGGACACTCACACGGTCTTCCAAGACTGGGTCTCAGTGAGGCTGTCCTAAATAAGGCCTTGTTGTTTTGAGCAGACTGTGTAAACAAAGTTCTAACCTTTGTAGTCTGTAGTGTGTTGTAAGGTGGTTGTGGGGCATAGTGTCTTGGAAATTAGGTTTGTAAAGAAAAGCATGTCAGCACACGTATATTCTAATGTAAGAAAGGTGCTTCACCCAAATTTCTACTGTCAGAATATTTACTTGCTGTGTAAATGGATAATATTTAAAAGTTAAGGCAAAAAAAACCTGCTAAGAAATGAAATAATGTATTTTTTGGAAGGATGTGAGTTTTGATTCTGTGAAGCTGTATTCACTCTTTGTTCTGTCTGCCGGTGGTGTGGTGCTCTCAGATGCCCCCCTGGCTCCGGTGCTCATGTCGCAGAGTCCCGTGGCCTTGGAGGAGGCCCCCAGCGTGGAGGTGGCGAGCTGTGGTTCCTGTGGCGTCTCCGGCTCCCAGGAGAGCTTCCTTCAGGGCAAGTTCTGCAGCCCTGGCTGTGTCCAGCCTTCCAGCGGCAGGTACGTCCGAGACCCTTACAGGCCATGTGGCCCCTTCTGCTGCTCACCCTCTCAGCCAATCAGATTGCATCTCCCTCTGCTTGTCGCCCTTCATCACACCCCTTCTCAGCCAATCAGACTGCATCTCCCTCTCCTGCTCACCCTTCATCATACCCCTCTCAGCTAATCAGACTGCATCTCCCTCTCCTGCTTACCCTTTGTCATACCCTTCTCAGTCATTCAAATTGCTCATCCCTCCCCTTCTCAGCCAATCAGACTGCGTGTCCCTCTCCTGTTCACCCTTCACCACACTCCTTTCAGCCAATCAGACTTCATCTCTCGCTTCTGTTCATCCATCATCATACCCATTATTACATTACAGTATTGGCATTTAGCAGACACTCTTAGCCAGAGGGACTCTCTCCTCTTAGCTATTCACACTACATCGCCCTTTTGTACTGCTCTCTTCAGATTTCATTTTCTGTGGCTCCCCCACATCTTCCTCCACTGATCACCTCGATTCCTTCACTAATTTAGGCCCACCATTACTGCTTTCTTCACCTCATTTCCCATCACTCTGTCCTCTCCCTCTGCTGGTCACCCATCATCCTCTCCCTATCAGAGTGCATGTCCTTTTTCTGCTGTCATTCTGTTACTTACCCCTCATTTCCCTCTCATCAGCTGCTGCTGACCTCAAAGGGCCCTGCTGTTCACCCCTGATTTCCTTATATTTCACTCAGTTCATAGTCCCTCGACTGTGAACTTTGTGCGTCCCTTGTTTTTCCCACATCTAAAGCTATGGATCCTGACAAAAACAGTAAAGTGTGTCCTGATTGTAAAGTCATATGTAAGCTGTGTTCTTTCCTGTATGTCAGGTCAGTACAAGCAGGTTGTGATTTTAAGTCGTGTGTGTGTGTGTGTATGTAATTTATGCATATTATTGAAAGGGCTGCTTTTTATTGTTCCTCTGTAGGTCGACTCCGGGTGATCAGAGAGACAGGGGCAGGGCAACCCCCATTCCCGTCGTCGAGGGCGACCGGCTGGGAAAGCGCGTGAGGAAGAAGAGGAAGATGTACATGGACTCTGGTGACGATGACGATGACAACCCAGAAGAGGAGGAGGTGAGGCACGCACTGGCTGTGATGTAGCAGTGCAGTTCAGGGTCCCTCACACCATCACCTTACACAAAACCCACCTTTTCTGTACATGGAAAAAGATGTTCTTCAATCCATAAGTGAGTGGAAATTTGCTTTTTTTTATTTATTTTTGTCAACAACAAATGGCAAAATGTACAATTGATGAAACGGATAATATTTGTTGGTAAATCCAAGTGAATGCATGTACATAATAATCAGGTTTATTTAATTTTTAACCCACTTTTGAGAGCAATCATTTCTCATACTATAACCCATGGACAGAGGTTTTAAAAAAATTCATAGGTAAGTATTTTTGAAAATTCAAGAATAATGAAGAAACCAGATTAGCTATATTAATACTGAAATTGTTCTGTCATGTTTTTTTTAATATATTAATTTAACAGTTTTAACATTTCTGTTATAAACTAGAAACATGTTTTGTGTTTGTTATTGCAGGAGAAGGCCAAGGCATGCAAAGGAAGGCGGGCAGCGAAACTGGCCAGGCTGGGTAAGAGTCTGAAAATTTACTCCACCTGGCTGTGTAAACCACTTTGCAAAATGATAACAGAATTGTGAGTGGAATCAGTGGTACAGTAACATGTTGGTGAAACATGAAGAGGTTGTTTAATTGGGCAGTCTGTCTCCGTGACCAGCATGACAGATCGGCACCTTGCACGAATCTCTGTCATCGGTCGCTGAGGTACCAGCCCCCACGGCTGCACTTCAGTAACCCATGCTGGCCAATAAGATTGTACCTTCTGTCTCCCCGTGTAGTTACAGCCACGCCTTCCAAGAAGAAAGCATGGAGCTGGCCGTCTTACCTGGAGGAGGAGAGGGCCATAGCCGCTCCTGTGAAGCTTTTCAAGGAGGTCAGTTGAATGAGCTGTTTGGAGAAGCTGGGCAACATTTGCGGGCTAAGTCAGTCAGTTGCGGCTTGCACTTTCAGGGCTGATAAGGGGACAGTACAATCACAGTCACAGGGTGTCCACAGGTGTATGGTAGTACTCCAGTGCCAGACTGAAGTGCCATGATTTTCTTTTTCACACTAACATGAGCAAAAGAGCATGGCTGCTCTTTCACACGTTAGAGGAGCTGTGTTTGCTGCCACAAACGCATGAGAGCGTTTGTTTTCAGAAGCCACTCCCACACTGATCGGACCGGTCGTGGATGTCAGCGTATTTTAACAAGCACTTGTGATATGCTAATGACTGCCCACTGACTGCAGTTCAGGTTGGCTAATGGTGCTGCGACACCCAGCACGTAGGCAGCAATCCTCTTAACAGTAAACCACCAGGATTAGGTGCTGGATTATGTCTCCTGGCTTGGGCAAAATGATTCACTTCTCCCTTTGCACCCGCTTCAGTGTCCCCTCAGTGTGCTGAGAAATATAAAATAATAAATTTAATGAAGATTGGAAAAAGTCATAATGGTTTTACTTAATAGTGATAATGAAAAATGATGTGGGCAGTTGAGGTGAATGCAGTTTATACTGTTAAGGCTGTACCAAGTAAGTAAGTTTATGACGAACACAACCACAGTCCTGCATAATAGGAAACTGAAAGGATATGTCACACTTTATTATTGTGGCTTCTGAAAAGACTAGTTCTCAGGCTGTTCTAAATTACTTCTTGTTGTGTTTTTAGTTTGAAAAACTCTTAGTTTGAAAAATATTACCTTCATGTCAGAATTACCCAAATACATTTACAGTATGACGTGGGTGATCTTTCTTAATGAAAACTCTGAGGTAATATTTTTTTGATTACATTGCATTACAGTTATTACATTATTTCATACCTCAGCCCATCAGTATGAAAGGGTGTGGTTCATCAGATAAGATTCCCTGCTGCCGCCAACCCCGCGCTGTAATGGGCTACTGTCGGCCGTCAGAACTGGAGAATGGCACACCATCATGCTACGGCAACTGAACAGCATGCTTTCAGGGTTCATCTTGGTAGCCCAAACCCTGAGTGAGCTCCGGAACAGTGTAGTGTCACTCTTCCAGAGGACTTTTAAATACTTACACCGTACTACACTAATGTACACTATTTTTGGTCTTTAGGATACTTGCTGTACACTGCGAGAATGCCATAGTCACTCAGTTCCATTGCAGATTAGCATGACTTTGCAGGGCAGATTGTTTGCCACAGAAGTGTTCTGTATTAGATGGAGGGAGGAGATGGAGGGATAGATAGAGGGAGACCGAAAGGTAACCACCCTCCCGGTAATCCGTGTGCCTCACCGCCTTTTTCCTCATTTGCTCTACAGCACCAGTCCTTCCCTCAGAGCCGGAACGCCTTCAAAGTGGGGATGAAGCTGGAGGGTCTGGACCCATGTCACTCCTCTCTCTTCTGCGTCCTCACCGTGGCTGAGGTGGGTGGGGCTGAGAGATGATGGGGGTGGGGCTACGAGTGTGAGGGTGGGGCAATGTGAATTAATGGGTGGGGCCACATGATGAGGGATGAGACTGGGACTGTATGATAGTAGGATTGTACAGTGTGAGGTTTGGACACACCTACACATACAAGGGTTTTTCTTTATTTTTACTATTTTCCCACATTTTAGAATAATAGTAAAGACATCAAAACTATCAAATAACCCAACTGGAATTATGTAGTGACCAAAAAAGTGTTATAAGATAGTTTTGATTGTTTATTTTAGATTCTTAAAAGTAGTCAAAAAAATATTTAAAAAAAAAAAAAAAAATTGGAAAGAAATTCATACATAGATGTGTGTTTATCTGTCTAACATTCTGTTTCCCTCCCCCACACTCTAACCGCCAACGCAGGTCCAGGGCTACAGAATACGCCTGCACTTCGACGGCTACCCAGAGTGCTATGACTTCTGGGTAAACGCGGACTCCTGGGACGTGAAGCCAGCGGGCTGGTGTGAGAAGACTGGGCACAAGCTGCTGCTTCCAAAAGGTGTGTACAGGGAGGAGGCTGATATATCCAACGTAGCTAATTCAGCAATATTACTGTTTAATCCTTTGGAAACCCCCTGAATAGAAAACCAGTAATCACAGTCTTGTGGATTCCAGGATTAAAGAGAGTATACAGGCAGTTGTTCTGTGCTGATATTTATTTTGTACAGTATGCTGTTCACAAAACCATAAGTGTGATTATTATGGTCTGGGAGTCCTCAGACAGTGCTAGCTTCTTTTCTGCGGGTACGTTTGTGGTTGCTTTAGAAACTGAGAGAGAGGAGCCTTGTGATTGTGAGTTTGCTGGTGTTGCAGGGTGCAAAGAAGGGGAGTTCAACTGGAGCACCTACGTGAAGAACTGCCGGGGCCAGATCGCCCCCAAACACCTCTTCAAGAGTCTGAACACGGTGAGAGCTCACCTCGGCCATCACCAAAACTAAATGGACCAGGTCTTTTACCACACGGGTACTGGCAAATTCACAGCAAGCCTCAATTAAGGGAGAGCTCAGTCTGTGTGATATTCCAAATTTCCCTCAGTCCTGGAGTAAATCGCTGGAACATGTCCCTCCGTTTCTCTCCGTTAAAGGAGACAAGGATGTGGAACTGTGTAATTAGGCTGTGGAGTGGATTGCAACTGTTGGCATGGTTTCCAGGATGACAGGTTTGTATGTCTGGACAAATTCTTTATTGCTGCACTTGTAAACACCTGGCTACATTGATGGGTATTTTGCGAACCGTAGCGAGAACCTGGCCAACAGATAATGTTCTTGCAATATTTCTCTGGTATTAGTCAAGTTAGCAGCCCAGAATTTGGTTGATCCAGGACAGTGTCTACTAAATGAAAGAAGTGGTTGCTGGTTCAGTTCCCTTGTGGGCCACTGCTGTTGTGGTCAAGGTACTTAAGGTACTTCCAAAAACACCTGTATAACCTGTACCTATGTAATGTTTTTACCTGCATAATAGAATAAGTTGTAAAAATTGACAGTTGTTTTGCGCATTTGCTAAGGAAAGGTAATGTAACTGAATGGCCATGCCCCTTCCCTCATCTACCAATCAGTGACTCCCTTGGGGTTTCGTCCCAGGATGAATCTTGAAGCTCAAAAACACCTGTATTACCTTTTTTTTTTACCTGTTTAACCGAATAACATTTAAAAATACCTATATAATGTTTTTACCTGTATAATAGAATAACTTGTAAAAATTGACAGTTGTCTTGCACATTTGCTAAGGAAATGTGATGTAATTGCCTGACCATGCCCCTTTGCCCCACGCCACAGTCAGTGACTCCCTCGGGGTTCCGTCCCGGGATGAAGCTGGAGGCGGTGGACAAGAAGAACCCCTCCCTCATCTGCGTGGCCACCATCTCCGCCGTGGTGGACAACCGCCTGCTCATCCACTTCGACAACTGGGACGACACCTACGACTACTGGTGAGAGAGGCCCGGGCCTGCACACTGCGGGCGATCAAACGCAGTGAGAGTGGATCTAATGAGCAGATTTAATGTCCCAGACTTGCTTGAGTTTATAGTATCATAGTTATTGTAGTTTGTAGTATCACTATTATTCATATTAGTATAGTATATAGTTATATTATATATTATATAGTAGTTACTATTTATAACCTAACTTATTAGAGTAGAATAGTTCTTTTGTAACAGTTATTACTTTGGGCAGTAGTACAGTAGTGAAGAGTAGGGCGGTAGCTGAAACGTTGGTTCAGTTCCCCGCTGGGGCACTGCTGCTGTACCCTTGGACAAAGTACTTAACCCACAATTGCCTCAGTAAATATCCAGCAGTATAAATGGATGAAATTGTAACCTATGTAAGTCACTCTGGATAAGATTGTCTGCAACATGACAAAAATGTAATGTAACGTATATTCAAAGTAGGTTTCCAGCCATGGGGAAAAGCTATGCTGAGCAGCTTTCGCACAGTACCTACGCACAGCAGAGTTCCAGTCAGAGCGCATACATTGACAGTATAATGCATAGCGTAGGCTGTAGTGCTGTACACTCTGTCTTACTGAGTGAAGTTCATCAAATGCAGTTTATTTCTTTGAACAGACTAAGGAATGGTCTGCTTTTCCCTGGTGCAGTGGATATCAGAATTTCATTTTGCATAAGCAATTTTTCATATATTTTTGTTAAATTGATTATTGTAGTCCTGACCTTGTTAGTAATAGGTTAAGTTTCAATGTGTTTTTTTTTTCCCCTTTCCCCACATTAAAGGTGCGATGCCAGCAGTCCTTACATCCACCCTGTTGGTTTTTGCGAAGAAGCAGAATTAACCCTTACTACGCCAGCTGGTGAGTAGGATTACCCTGCTCAGCTGTGATGTTAGCATATGGTTACGTGCTGATTTTGCCGCGCGTTTGAGGGCAGGTGCCAAGTGCAGACAAGAGCAGGCTGTCCTCCGGAAACGTGCCAGCCAGATTGTTCATCTGCTGGAGCTAAACGGAGAGGAATCTTTCCCGCACATTGACGTGCAGAGACAGTCCCTTCGTCAGGCCATGGACTCCAAGGGGACAGCAGTATATGAGAGGAAAAGTTCAGACTGCAGTGGCCCAATTCTGATTTTTTTTCCCATATATGTGACCCAGTTTGGGTGTTTTTAGAACAGTGTGAACAGCAACACAATGCATGAAGTCGCATCTTTTCAGTTCTGATTTGGGCCACGTGAATATGGAAGTAAGCGTGTTTAGTGTCACAAGTGATTTTTACGTCATTGCATGCAACAGGTTACCCTCGTCACTATAATTCTGTGTAACTAGACAGACATGATGTCTGTCTGATGTACTGTGATCAGTCCTCTCCAAGTGAGTGCTTCACAAGGAGCTCTGAGCACTGATCCAGGATCAGTGTTTCTTGGGGCCATAAGACCCAAGCTGCTCTTGGATGGAGCGGAGCAGGAGTCTGTTGGTCTGCTGTAAGTGTTATGATGTGAGGGTGCTGCACATTAGCTGGGTAGCGTTCAGAGTGCTGGACTCTACACCCAGCTGAAGCCTAGCCGTTCAGATGGGGGATACATTTGACACAGCAGAGAATTTTGGAATAACAGCTTTTCTCATTCTCAGAGTACAAGCAGCCAAAGAGCTTCTCTTGGGAGAAGTACCTGGAGGAGACAGGGACGCAGGCAGCACCTGCCAGAGCCTTCAAACAGGTGAGACACCTTTACCTGCAGCCGTTACCGTGTCGGGGAGAGGACTGAGTTTATAAGACCGGGGTATTTCATAAGTTTTGCCAATTTTTTTTAATTTCAGATCTAGACTGTGGTGTAGTTTTTAATATACGTTTAAATAAATAATTTATACCTTTAGTAATATACTGAATATTATGGCATAAATGGTACATTTCTTACATTTTGAGTGGTGGTATGTGTTTGTATTTTGACATATATCAGTACAGTAAAGCATTCTTTATGCCACATGGCACAGTGTAACGGTCATTTGCAGTGAGTTCAAAAGGAAATGAATGTGAAAGTGAAGGAATGGTGCAATCAAAGGAACAAGGAAGGACGAGAGAGAAAGGAGGAAGGAAGAGCTTGAAGTAATAGAGTGAATGAGAGGAAATGGACGAATGAAATTGCAGAAGAGCAGAATAATTAGTGAATGAAGGAGCTGCTGTAATGAAGACTGAATGTGAGTTGTTGAATGTTCTGTGAATTCAAACATTGTATGATGTGACGTCTTGTCCCTCTCCCCCCCCCCCCTTTTGCAGAGACCCCCCCACGGGTTCCAGTTGGGCATGAAGCTGGAGGCTGTGGACAAGAGGAACCCCATGCTGATCCGAGTGGCCACCATCGCAGACACGGAGGACCACCGGCTCAAGGTGTGCAAAATGGCAGCAACAGTCTGACAGTCAATTATAAAAAATGTTCAGTGTCATTATAATGCATCACTGATTTATTCAGCAGAGCAACTTGGGTAGCTTACATACTGTATCATCCCTGTATGTAGCAGGACTTTTAATGAAGCCATTTGAGGAAAGTACCTTGCTTAAGGGCCTAACAGCAGTGCCCCACCTCAATCTGACTTCCTTTTCCTGGTCGAGAGCGCTATTGCAGGCCGTGGAGTGAGGCAAACAGGGTGCAGGGTGGTGTGACTAGCCTATGTGGCCGTTAGCTCATGCGTTACATCTTACAGCAGACTTTTCCAGGTACGTGCATCAGGAAGAAGGCCAAAATAGTTAATTACTGCACGTAATTACTGCATGTAATAATTAGATTTGATTCTGTACATAGTGAGGAGGTTTTAGGCAGCAGGGATCTGGAGGGCAATAGTGTGTTCAGTTCTTCAGGGCCATTGGTCACAGAATTCCTCCAGACTAAGCAGGCCGCTCTGTTCTGGGACAGATCCACTTTGACGGCTGGAGTAAGGAGTATGATTACTGGGTCGACGCGGACAGCCCTGACCTGCACCCTGTGGGCTGGTGTCAGAAGACGGGCCACCCTCTCCAGAACCCTCAAGGTACAGACCTGGGTGGGACCATGACTCCTTGTTCAGTGGGAAGCGTAAACTGTTATTTTTATGGGGCCATTATCCTTGTCTCATAATTCTGTTCTCTGTTGTGAGAGATCTGTCTTCATTTTGCCTTCTGGAAATGGCTGTCCTAAGCAGGATTTGGTATGAAGAATTTGGCCTACTTTTTTTGTTTTGTTTTTTTGAAAGATCATTTCTCTAAATTGTTCCTCGTTCGATTTTCTGTGATGTCTTCAGCCTCTCGTTAAGTGAGTCTTAGCTGCGCTCATTCCTTCACTGAGCCTGTCTCCCCACTTCAGGGTCACCTGACGCCTCCACGCTGCTGGGACAGGGTTGTCCCACCCCTGGCTGCAACGGCGTGGGACACGTCCGAGGACCACGCTACGGGACACACTACACGTCAGTAGCCCCTCCGTCCCCTCTCCTGTCTTCCTGTCCCCTCTCCCTGTCCCATCCCCTGTCTCCTCTCCCCGGTCCCCTCTCCTGTTTCTTGTCTCCTCTCCCCTCTCCCCTGTCTCCTCTCTCCTCTGCATTACATGGAGAATAAGTGAAGAGAACTGATTTAAACAAACAGTGGGTTTCCATGCCCCCCAAAATTAGGGCATCTTGAATTTGGTCTAATCGGAGGTGTGACTCTGTTATTAAATGCACCGAAATATGCAGTTTTCAGAATGAAACTTTTCAAAATGGACTTTTTATCTCATTTCTCTGCAGTCTTAAAACAACAGTCTCCAGCTCACATGTGTTTTGGGGTATGCTGTTTTAAAGAACTGAATGCCTGGCCATCACATCTGCATATAATTACTGGCCACAATGGATCTCAGCAAACTGTGTACATCCCTGTATTCCTGTGTGTTTGCAGACTCTTTCCATTGTCATGACATTAAGAGATTGTGTGTTTTATTCAGTTTGGCATTTGCCTTTCTCAGTTTATGTTGTGTAAAATGATTTATTACTGCGTAGATAGGATATGGAGTTATCACGCCTGCTAGGTCCAGATGAACTGCTGGCTGAGGAAAGTTCCAAGTATCCCATCATTCCCGTGGCTGTGCAGCCCCAAAGAGACCCTCTGTACTTAAAAAAAAAAAAAATACTCTTTGTTACATGCGTCTCATACACCCCTTCTTAGACTGTGAGGAAGATGACAGAAATGTGTTGGCGTTTGGGTAGCTCCGGCTGTAGGAGCCGCATGTTGAGGCGTCAGTATGTTAACGTGGGTGTGCTAACGTGCTAACATGCTGCCCGGTTTCCCCCACATTCCAGGGCGGTCAGCTGCCCCTACTCCGAGGTGAACCTGAACAAGGAGGGACTGGTACCGGACCGGCTGAGCGGGGAGAGGCCCACCGCGCTGGCCGGGCCACACCGGGGCCGGCGCTCGGAACCACCCACGCCCACCCCCCACCACCCCCGACCTCCCAGACGGTCCCGACGACTCCCCCCACTCCAGGTGTGTGTCTGTGTGTGTGTGTGGCGTAGCGCATGCACGGATATGTGTTAATATGTATATGTAATTATTAGTTAATGTTAAGTAGAATGTTAAGTTAACACGATTCAAGCCCTAACACAAGTTAAGCTCACACTCACTGGTCTGGGAGTGTTGTTTAGCCTGGTCTGACACTGTTGCTCAGTCAACTTGCATGGATACACTTCTGTTCTTTTGTGCTGGACGTCACTCTGGATAAGAGCATCTGCTAAATGAATGTGTATTATAATATGAAAAGAACCTTTGAATGTCTGTGCCTGATTTTCCATTTTGAAAAAACTCAGGAGGATGGTGTTGGCAGGTTTGCCACACCCAAACGCCTGAGATGTAACCGTGTGCTTCTCTGTGTCGTCTCTGCCCGCAGCGGCGGCAGGAAGTCATGGAGCGTGGAGGGCGAGCGTTCAGGTCGCAGCAGCACCCAGAGCCTGTCGGATCCCTCGCACTGCGGAGACGAGCGGACAGGGGGCGCCGGAGAGCACAGCCACAACGGCACAAGGCCCAAGAAGTAACTACCATCTGCCTCTTTCTCATTGATGCTTCCCCGACCATTGGGAAAATTAGGCTCCTTGAATCAAGATCAGGCTAACCGTGGCATCGAATTGAGCCAGTCAAAGGCCTGTGCAGTGCAGAGAGAATGGTTCTCATGTCTCATTTGATTGTTTAACTTGTTTGGTGGTTCATAAAGCTAACAAAATAAAACCCAAAGTCAAATTAGAATGTGCAAAGACCTGCTATCCTTGATTGCACCTGGTGCATTTTTGGCCTGTCGATGTAATTTTAGGATGTATATTGCTTTAGTTTGCAGGCAGTGGAATGTTGCAGTCAGACATGGTGTCATGCTCTCTTGGATAGGTGTAGCAACTGGCACTTTTCCACAGCCAGTGGTAGCTCTTTCCCACGTTTGGCAACATTTCTATCATGTTTAGTCTTGTCGAAATGGAAAGCACTGGGTAAAAGTTTTGAATTTGTGCAGTGAAAAAGCAATAATCAGACCAATCATGTGGCCCTTCAGAAGCAGATTGACACCCCCAGGCCAGAGGATTCAAGTCGTCCATTGGCATGCCGGATTTGATTTTTATTTTTTTGTTCAGTCTCCACAAACAAAACCTCTGTTTATTTTTAGAATATATTCCAAGTCATCTATTTTTCAGGAAGTCCTTGCACAGCCAGAAGAATAGATACTTTGAAAATGGGGGAAAAAGGGATAACATAACCTTGTGCCAAAATTACCAGTTTAAACTTAGAACTGTAGTTATATACTGAGACCTCCTAATGTATTCATGACCCAGGATAAACTCACAAAGAGATGATACTTTTATAGATGAGATGCAAGTGTGCAAGCAGATTTTTATATCAAATAAGTGAAATAAATCAAAATATGTAAACTATTCAAGTATATCAGCATTTAGAGAAGAACATCAGATTTTACAAATGATGACATTTTTACAAAAACAGCTTTTTTTTTTTCTTTCTGTACCATGACAGTCAGTACTTCCTGTGTGCTCTGACTGCTGAAACACTCTTCCAATGGTCCTTGATGGTCCAGAAATTATCCATACAGGGGACTGCATTTTTCAGCGGTCTGTGAAGTAGATTTCCATCAATGCTAAATGAGAAGCATCAGAATTATGTTCTTATATAAATGCAGTGGAGTCATTTGCACTCCTTTACAACTCCTGTGTGAACCCCTGGGACACCTTAGAGGATTTGTTCAAATCAGAATCCATTGAAACTGAGATTTGCTCAGTAGAGAGTGCTGTTGTTATTTGAGGGCAGGGTCTTATCTTGCTTGTGTCTTGCAGTGTGTTCTTGAGACATTTAATCTTTTTAGTCTTGACAAAAGGAGAGTTTGAGATCTGGCTGAGGGTTTAACCTTTGTAAAAGGGGTTTATAAAGTGGACTGAATAAAAGCTATTTTATGAGTAGTTCTGTCAGCTGAAAAAGAGGACACAGATAGGTGGAAGTGAGTTGAAAAAAGTGCTCACACTGATATTAGGATGTAATTTTAGGGTTACAGAGTCATAAGTGCGTGGAATAGGTGGGCAGGATTCACAGGGGAAGCAGAGACCTTGTGAGTGATAAAGAGAAGGCTTGGCACAGTCCTCGATGCACTCCGGACTACAGGCAGAAAGGCAGGCCTTGCAGGGCGGAGTGGCTTGTTCTCATTATTAGACTTATGTTCTCATGCTCTTATGCGGTCTATAGAAACTAATGCTTTGTTGGCCCTTGGCCACTTCTGCCCCTCTCATTCGCAGGTCTGGACAGATTCCAAAGTGTTTGAAGCTGCACTTTGTCAAGCAGGAGATGGCAGACGGAAAAGGTACTGTGACCTCACACTCACTCTTGCTTTGTGTGTCTGTGTGTGTGTGTGTGTGTGTGTGTGTCTTTGTGTGTGTGTGTGTGTGTCTTTCTCTGTGTGTGTGTGTGTGTGTGTGTGTGTGTGTGTGTGTGTGTCGTGTGTGTGTGTGTGTGTCTGTGTGCAGTGTGTGTGTGTGTGTGTGTGTGTGTGTGTGTGTGTGTGTGTGTGTGTGTGTGTGTGTGTGTGTGTGTTTCTGTGTGTGTGCGTGTGTGCGTGTCTGTGTGTGTGCGTGTGCGTGTGCGTGTGGTGTGCGTGTGTGTGTGTGTGTGTGTGTGTGTGTGTGTGTGTGTGTGCGTGCAGACTGCAGCCCCCTGACTGAGCTCTCCTGTGCCTCTCCCTGTGCAGAAGGCCCGGTGAGCCTGCAGCAGGCGCTGCATGAGTCTGTGTTCTCCCCGTCCTGCTCCTCCAGCCCCACGCAGCGCATACAGATGTGCTGGGAGAAGCACTGCAAGCTGCTGCCCGAGGTGCTGGGCCTCACCGCCAAGAGGGTGGCCAAGTGGAGCGCCGAGGAGGTACCGTCCACACACACGCACACACACACACGCACGTATACACACACACACACACAAACACACACGTATACACACAACACACACACACACGTATACACACACACACACACATATACATAAACCACATACACACACACACACACATATACATAAACCACACACACACACACACACACACACACACACACACACACACACACACACACACACGTATACACACACACACACACACACAAACACACACGTATACACACACACACACATACATAAACCACATACACACACACACATATACATAAACCACACACACACACAAACACACACGTATACACACACACACACACACACACACACACACACGTATACACACACAAACATATACATAAACCACATACACACACACACATATACATAAACCACACACACACACAAACACACACGTATACACACACACACACACACAAACACACACGTATACACACACAAACATATACATAAACCACATACACACACACACATATACATAAACCACACACACACACACACACACACACACACACACACACATACCCACACTCAACCACATACACAATCCCCACATGCATACACACACTAAGACAGTGGCACACTGTGTACTAACCTCTATTTATGAGGTATTAGCAAAACACCTAATGGCTGTCTCAGTCTGCCCTTTTGATTGCAACTTGCATCTTATTAGTGCTTTGCAGTTCACACAGAGTGCAGTCTCACTGGTCACTGATCACTGTCTACAGTAACAATAACAAACGCACAACAAAGATGGATGCTGTGTTCCTTCGTCCAATCAGGTTGCCAGCTTTGTTCGAGGCCTGCCAGGTTGCAAAGACCACGCTGCGACATTTAGGAATGAGGTAAGAGAGTTGTGTTAAGTGGCGATTGCTGCCTCCTCTTTATAAAGCTGGAAGGAGCTGGGCTGTAGACTTTAGTACTTTATTCAATGGCCCCCCTGACACCAAACAGCCCTCCACTCACACTTGTGTGCTTTGAGTACACCTCCACCCTACTGCTCCATACAGCTATATTCTCAGAGCTGTGACCAGGGAAGGTTCAGAACGAGGAGGGGGAACACAGTGTTCTACCTGCTGCACATTTAAAAAGCCATGTCAGGTAAACAGATCCTGAATGGATGCACTTGGTGTTCTTGTGCTTCACCGATTAAACCACAGAGGCCCAGAGTTTAGAGGATTGTTCTTTTCCAGTGTACTGGAACCCAGTACTGTTGGAACATTGCCGTCAGCGGCTCGCCCAGTGTTGAAACGCTCTCCCCCTGGTCTCTCTCCAGCAAATCGACGGAGAGGCATTCCTGCTCCTCACCCAGGCTGACATAGTCAAGATCCTCAGCATCAAGCTGGGGCCCGCCCTCAAGATATACAACTCCATCCTCATGTTCAAGAGCGCCGACGAAGAGTGAGGAGGGGGAGAGAGGGGGAGCAGCGACATCACTTCCTGAACTGTCATCTCGCAGCAGAACTGTAAACCCGACAAGAACAACAGTGCAAGTCTTCCTTTTCATAGTGGTAAGAGACGAAACGAACAGCCACACGTACAATTTGGAAAAAAAAAAAGAATAACGTTTTGTATTGTAATATAGTGTAGATATGATTCTCAAAGACGAAACTGTTCCTGGTGTGTAAATGAGTCTGATGTGGTCATCGAAGAGCCAGTCTAAAACCAGCAGTTGTAGGTTTGTAGGAAACCTGTGAAAGCTTTGTGGAAACAGCTGGGTGCCTGAAGACGGTAGTGACATTACATAACTTCCAAACAGACGTGTATCACCATAGACTGGCAAATTTAAATCTGCTTTTATTGTTGTTGTTATTATTGATTATTAAGTGGTGCTTGTCAAGTGGAGCCAGATTAAGCAGAGTACAGTACCTTTTACTTGAATGATGATTCTATGGGTTTTTAATACCAGCAAAAAAAAATGTTAATTTTAAGTTCTTAAGTTGCCCAGGAGCAAGCTTTGAACAGACACTCACGAGGGGATGTTTGCAAGCTGTGGGTGTGAAGTGTTAGTCCTCAACAGAGCCTCCCTGAACAGTGATGCATTTGGCCACAAACTAACATGCTGCAGTTCCACATCTCGCCACAGGGAGGAGACAAATAATACTGTATGTTGGATGTTTATTGGTACAGTATAAGAGCAAGTTCGTAAGTTGAGAAAATGTGGGGTAGGATGACAGGGAGGGAGGGAGGGATTTAGTCTGTCTCTCCATTATTTTAGTCTGCTGTTATTCAGAATCAGTGAGGGGCTGTGTAAGGGCTATCAGCATGGAGACTGTGCTTACCCTTCAGTTTAGACGTTTGGGAAGAGCTGGCTGGCACAAACGAAACTGGAAATCTTAACACTCACATGCCTTGGTTGTACAAATAAATCAATGTAGAAGTGCGCTATTGATATCTGAATGTTAAATATGCAAAAGTTTTGATGAACTACATCATTTTTTCCTATATAAATTTGGCATGATTTACCTCAATGTATAGTGTAAATAGTGATGTAGACAACTTCAGCTGTATAGCAAACGTGCTACAAAGGGAAATGCCTATCTGTAATCTCTTCCTTTTTTCACAAAAATGTTTCCCATTAGTTTATGCAAATAACTCTCGCCTTTTAAAGGAAAATCTTAAAAATGTCTCTCACATTAATTAGCTGGGGTAATAACCCACGCGGAGGTTTAATTGAAATAAATCTAATTTATTCCTTTGTAAATTCTTGCAAGTTGTATAGCTTTCATGAGAGATTTTTAACCTGATTGTCAGTGTTATACAGTGATACCTCTATGAACCTCATCTGAATGAGTTTTGAATGTGTACTTCAAACAATTGTTTATGTTCAGAGCAGGTATTTATGTATTTTATTTAAGTATGGATTGAACTGACTTTGTGATTTGTGAAGATAATGTTACTGGCAAGGCGGACAGTTTTTGTATTTATGTTGGCAGCGTGTATGGAAGTGAATGATAATAAATGGGTGCAGACATCCCCTCCACAAAAGCTCCATGGTCCAGTGTTTTTATTGTAACCAAAATGCTCTAAAAAGGCACAACACAAATGGAATAACATGGAACATGAGGTTACATTATTGTCATTTAGCAGACACTCTTATCCAGCACGAAGGTTCCAGTTTTAACAAATTTACCCATTTATACAGGGTAATACTGAGACACTTCTGGCCTAAATACCTAGCCCAATGGTACAACAGTAGTGCCCCAGCAGGGAATCAAACCAGCAACCATTCAGTTACAAGCCCTCCTCCTTACCACCAGAACACACTACTGCATGCAATACCCATACATACATCTCATATTCATATGTATTCTCCCTCCACATTCACACACATACTGTCCTTTGCAGAATAAACAGGCACTAACCCCAGTTTATTGCACATATCATAACGCCCTCTTACACCAGTGCCCCAAATCTGTCTTTCAGGAAACCTTTGATTGAATTTATTTCCTAATTTTCACATATTAATTCTGATATAAATCACTTGCCAAGATTTTGTCAGCTCAGTGACATTGATTAAGGTTATAAATGGCTTGTGTTGGTGGATGCCGCAAAGCCACACCCCGAGTTGCCTAGAATATGTATTCTGCAACCAGTATTTGTAAATATTAATGTGTTTGTACAAGAGAGCAGTTACCCCCTTCTTTTAACATCAGGTTAACGAATCTGGCATGAGAGGACGATGCAGTGAGGTTATGATGGCGTGCAAGATTAATAATAAACATAAAACATAAACTTTCCCGAGTCGCTCAGTCGCAGATCTACGAGGGACACGTTCCTGAAGGCTTTGCGTTTAATGGCGCTAATAAATTTTAGAAGTGCCAGTTGATTAAGGCGCCTCGCGCATTGTTGGATGGAGCTCTCTGAACACTTAGTCAAAGGACCGTGTACTGCTTTCAGCCTCTGAAAATTGCTGACAAAAGGGTAATGCATTTCTTTTTGTGATAAACTGGGAGGCAACTTTGCAGCTTCATTCCAAAATGATAGTAAAGAATTACCGCAGTCATTTTGCCGGACGTGTACAATATATTAGTCCAGTACAGCGCAGACCTCCCTAGGATAGCCCTGATGTCTATACCAGTGTTATACAGTGTAGTTCAAGAGCCTGTTACGCTTTGTGCTCAATAAATCTACCCTTAAATCAAATGATAGGCATTGTTCTGAGAGTTTCCTCAGGGTACCAAATATTTTGGCAGATTCGTGTGTTTGTTCTCCAATGTGACCATTCGTTGTTTCAGATTTTATAAATGGATCTCTCAGCTGTTATTAACTTATATTTCACACCAATTGCTCACATATTCTGTTGACATTACGGCTAATTTCTTCTGCTACAGAGGCTACAGACACCAGGTACTGGAACGATGCCGCGGTCCCGATCACATTACTGCACGCGTAACCTCGTTGACTTCAAGAATCCATTATTTACACGTTCCTAGTTCCACATGTGGCCACACGGGGGCGTACCATAACCCTTGTCGTTTTAGGAGAAAGCGTGTTACAGTTCATATGTTCAAGAATTCCAAAGTTGGGGATTATGTTACAACATTAGGTCGGTGTGGATATTCTTTGGTTTTCAAAACTGATTTAATGCATGATTCCAACTGATTGCCATAAGCACAAAAATGGACTTAACATGCGTAAATACATGTAATCAAATTGCAACGGTGATTGGCAGAATGGCTTTTCCGTAAAGCTGAGCAGAAAAGCACGAACAGCGGACACGACACGGATAGGCAGAAGTTACTGATGGCGGTGACAACTGTCCTATTTGTTTTCCTCTACTGTACATTTCCAAAATCGAGGCGATTGGCTAGATGTCGGAGATTGCCAGTCATGCCTGTAAGACTATAAAGCGCAACACGACTGGCGACGAATGACAGCGCGTAGCACGGGCCTACGCGCTACGCGAACGAATACAGCAACCGGGCTGCTGTTGCTGCTAAACATACGCGTTTGGCAGCCGCTGAAAGGGACAAGGCGATAGAGGAAGCAGAGCAAAGAACATTAGGGAGAAAGACACGAGTGTCTCATTGATGTCGCTTTTCCAGTTGCATGCCAAAATCGCTTGTCATTTTTAGTTCACGGATTTTTGTTTCAGCGGTGTCGCCCGGATGCCGCCTTTCTCTTTCAGCGCTGACATGCGGTTGGCATTTCTCACGCAAGGCTTTATTTTTGTTACGGGTGAGAAGAATGAAACATTCGCAAAGATTCTATAAGATAATCCTTGGGAGATTGGTATTAGCTGTCAGGAATCAGGGCACAGAGATTTGGAATTGGCTGAAATTAAGGGAAGGGTGCGCTCGTGCCTTAAGTATGGTAACACGCACTGAGCAGACGGCTTGCTTTAGCTCTCTCCAAACTAGTTCAAGAGTCATACATTACATGACATTACATTATATTATTGCCATTTAGCAGACGCTCTTGTCCAGAGAGACTTACGTAGGTTACAGTTTTTACATGTTCTCCATTTATACAGCTGGATGTTTAGTGAGGCAATTCTGGGTTAGGTACCAGGCCCAAGGGTACAGCAGCAGTGCCCCAGTGAGGAATCAAACCAGCAACGTTTTGGTTTTGAGCGCTGTTTCTTATACCTTTTTACAGCAGCTTACTCAAGCTGCCCATGCTTAATTGTGTTGAACAGAACCAAGGAAATGAGACAACATGTTGATTAAAAATGTTGATTGAAATGCTTGGTGTTCTTCGTGCATGCCTTGGAGACTGATTACTACTTTTAAAATTACTTTTATTTTCCCTCCATGCTACCTTCATTTAGCTGCATTTTGAGAATAATATAGTAATATTGCTCATGGAAAAGCCTCAGTACAGTAAAGGCCCAACATTGGTGCTTATGCCAGATACAACACAGCCCAGAAAGGACCAATATTGTGGCTAATACATCACCCCTGACAACACCAACATTCCAATCAAGTCAGAGAGAGCAGGTTGTTTTTGCCCTAAAATACACACAGGCAAGACAGAAACCAAAGAAGAAATAGCTTTACAGATTGCAGAAGATTTCATTTACTGAACAAGGAAGAATAAAAGTCTAAACACAGTTTAGCAGCAAGAAAATGTGAATATATGAGTGTAATGCGATATGGAATGAGAATGACACATTAAGACACGCCATTGCACAAACAGATAATCAAAATGGGAGGTTAAGAAGTCTAAGGTTAAAGCTGAAGCATGATGAAAGTCAGGCTTGCATTGAAAAGGGGCTGCTTTTGGGTGTGCAGAAACATCAGCGTCCATCTTCTCCTTCTGCTTTCACCACACGGCCCTCTGAGAGGCGGTTCGTCAGGCCGAAAGCCCGGGGAACGACACGAGTGTCAGCCAGGCAGCTTCCCAAGCCGGCGCAGCGGTCCACAGGCAATACAGATCAGACCTCATACACACACACACACCTTCACCCCGCCTCCCATCTGAGAGCAAGGAAGAGAGAGACAGAGAGGCTGCAACCAGCCCGAAAAACAAACACACACTCTGCACCTCCCAACTTCACCATTTCAGATTTCTTAATCGCACATCTAGACGCTGAGAGCTCAGATGTGCGGATGCTTGTCGTGCCAGCTGGCCAGGCCACCTGTGAGTCATTAGGTGTAATTGGTCAATTCCTCAGAGTTCAGAAACGCTAGGTGAGCAGCGATCAACAGATCAGGAGGAATGCGGAGGTGATCTTCATAAACAGAGCGCACAGCAACCCACATGTGCCGAACACACACCGGAGTTAACCAATCACACATTACACACTCACAAGGCTGCACACCTACACACCTAATTACCTTTAAACGCCTACTACACTGTGCTATACTACAGTGTAGCACAGTGATTAAGGAACAGGACCTGTAACTGAGAGGTTGCTGGTTCAGTTCCTCATGGGGGCACTGCTGCTGTACCCTTGGGCAAGGTATTTAACTCACAATTGCCTAAGTAAATATCCAGCTGTATAAATGGATAAAAATTGTAAAAAACTAACTGATGTAATTTGCTCTGGATAAGAGCATCTGCTAAATGCCAATAATGCAATGTATGACACCTCCCTTTACAAAGAGCAGTCTCTTTTTCCTCTAACAAAGGATCTTAAGGCCCAAAATGATGTAGCTAAAATTGGTGGTTGATGGAATCCTTCAGCTATGGAATTTGGGATTTTTTTTTGGTTGACCTTGTTCTTGCTCTGTTGATGGTTTACTAACACTGTGGTTGGTCACAGTCGTTGGTTGTTGATGCTAGTTCCCGTTGCTGAGAGCTAATCAGAACATGATCAACATAATGTGCTGCTATGGTTCACTTACTGATGTGTCCATACACTGTTACACTTCACACATTTTTGCTCATGTTAATTCGGGCCGTATTTGATTGCACTTCATCTCTGTCTGGCCCACATGATGTATGAAGCACTGAATGACATCCCTCCACTGAAACCTAGAAGCCCCTATCTGGGACTCCATGAAAATGTCATACTGACTGCTGGTCTTTATTCTTACTACATGGCAGATTTAATTTCCTCCATGTACTTAAGAGCTTCATTCAATTAATCACAACCTTTTAATGAACTAAATTAATCAACGTTCTCATGTAATCTCTCAAGCGAAGGTCAGATGGAAAATATGCTCTCTTGGCTCTCCAGGACCAGGACCAGGACCAGGACTGCCCCCCGCTAAACCATCCACATGGGGGACCCTCACTTAAATTTCCAAACCTATTTAATTTTTGTTTGATGATGATGTTTAAAAGATCAATGGTCCTTTCAACTTAACCGAAAACTGAAACCTCAGCTCCAGTTCTGAGACAGTTACTGGGCCCTAGATTATGTGCTGCAAATGTCTTTTTGACTTTCACCTGACATCCCCCTCCACATAAAGACAAAGTCTCATGAAAGCATTGCAACAGCATATTTTAAGATCAATTTACATAATCTTTCATAATGTTGTTCAACCCCCTCCAACCACCCCCACCTAACTCCTACTTAAAATTCTGACTGCTTGAAATGGCACAGTGATTTACACTCTTTTCCTCCTCTTAGCTAAACTCTGGCTTCTCAGGCCCGCATGTTGATTGGCAGCTTGCAGGAGTTGCGTGGACACATGATGAATCTAAGCTTCCCCATTGGCTACGATGATTTACGGCCTATATTCCTGGCCACCAATCTCAGCACAAGCAGGAAGCATAAATTAAGTGCTGGCACAGGACGAAATATGATGAAAATCTAGCTCTGAGGGTGCTGGGAAACCTCTCCACAAGAACAGAGCGACACTTGAAACTGCCAAAGTAAGTACTTGCAGTATTGATATTGTGGAGACATTGGCCAACACTTCTCACAAAAATGAGCAGAATAGAAGAGCAAACATTCAAAAAAAATATTTTGAAAAACCAACCAACAAAGAACCAGCCTGAACAAACAGTCAACAGAAACAAAATGAGCTTCCTTGCCCTCTAGCCACACACCTGTATTTAATAGGCCTTTAATTAGGCAGGTGTGGCTCATTACCCAATGAGCTGGTACAGACAAGGACAATTACAAACAAACAAACAATTAACAGATTTGGACGCAGTTGATGAAATAAAATTTGTTATTGGTAGGTTTGGATTGTATAGATGACAAAGGGCCCTTGAACATTTAACATTTTAACAATCAATTGTTAACAATTAACAATTAACATTGTTTCTGGCTCTCCTTGTATAAAGTATTGTATAATACCTACAATATTGATAAAGGCCAGAACTAGGGTTTTACAGTATGTTTGTAGAAAATGTATATGTATCCACATACAATACCAGAATTGATGCATTTTCACTCTGTAAGAAATCGTTTTGAGGGAATAAAGGATTACAGTCTGACAGATATGATGTTAATGTGTGGAGGTTTCTGGACTTTGTGGATTTCCAGTGTCCATTTATGACATCCAATGGCCTTGGTGCTGAACAGTCCGTATGGAGTTACAGACAAACTTGTGCTGGAAGTCACCCTGGATAAGATCACCTACTAAATGATTGTAATGTAATGTAATGCAAACTTCTGATAGCCGCAGAAGCCTCTTGGTACAAAGGAATGCCTGCTGTGGGAATAAGCTCTGACTGGACCTTTCTGACACAGTACTTTTCAAACCAGGGATACTGTAGATGAGATTACCCTCTCATCTGTATTATTTCAACAATATGGTGAGACTGACTTGCACAGATGATACTAAACTGTGAGAGACACCACAGGGATAAATCTGTGCCTTACAATCAATGATGCAAACTTTTTTTTGAGTTTTTGGAAGGTTTCTTTGTCTGATGTTCCTCTTGCAATATTGCTCAGAGGTATTTTGCCTTGTAGCATTGAATTGTACAACTTAATGATTAGCTTCAAGCTCTTAGTCTACGACATTGGGATGTGTTTCATTTGCACTGCTTCATTGTGGATTTAAACCCTTACATATTCTGTATATTCAGTTTTCACACGACCTTCTCAAAACATAATTGTGATGATGTGATAAGGTTATTTACGTTACAGTATTGTCATTTAGCAGACGCTCTTATCCATAGCAACTTTTTTTATCCACTCACAACAATGTTATCCATTTACACAGCTGCATATTAACTGAGACAATTCCCCAGCGATACAACAGCAGTGCCTCAGTGGGGAATCAAACCAGAAATGTTTTGGTTATGAAACCCACTCCTTCTCACCACACCACACATTCATTACTTCATATGGGCTTTTTATATCTTGCATTGTGTCGAATGTGTGAGTCTCGTTATCATAATGACTGAGCGGCAGTGTTAGCAGGATGGTTTAGCATTGATATTACATTGATAGACATGATAAGAGTAATTGTTTGGATGAGCAGAGGACGGAGATCTGCCAGCTGTAACCTCATTCTGAGGTCAATTCTATCTAGTTTCACTTCATGGGCTCCCCTTCAACACCCTTTCATCTCAGTCAGGGTGAGATTCGGAGTCCTGATTTCCCTGGCTCTCATCTTATTCATCCCTCGCTCCTTTTTTTTTGAAAGCAATCTCTTTTTTTCTCCTTTTTGAAGTTTTTCTGACTTTTCTTTTTGGGGAATTTGGGCCAATCTCTGTAGGCTATGCTACTAGGCCTCATGTTTTGCATGTATAATATACTGTATGTATAAAATATTTTCTATATATGTAAAATAATGAAAAACATATTTTTGGACTACCACTATTTGTTTGTCATGATGAACATTCTAATTTCCAAATTATATTTTTTGGATATCTGATGGATTGCTCCAAGAAGTGTATAGCTTGGTGAAACGAATCCAGACGTTTACTGCAAGTAAAAGCAATCAGTAACTATTGAGGATTTTCACATCAAAATGGTAGGGATATACCTCAATAAGTTATACAAACTCTCATTATCATGTTACATGTATGAATAATAATATGATCTAACGATGCACTGAAATTGTTCTGTCAATGATGCTTTATATGTATTTATCAACACTTATACCGTGGCCCAGTAATGTCAACTTATACAAACGGGGAATGGAAAACAATCAGTCCACAGAACTGATGATACAGTAGCTGGCTGGCTGGGGGAGACCTGGTGTTGTTTGAGGACAGAGAGCAAGAAGAGAAGAAGTCAACAGCAGAGGAACCCTGTAGCAGCGTGGTTCACTGTACAACTCACTACCAGCGAAACCAGATCACTTAAACACGATAGCAAAGGACGTCTTTCTGTTCACGTTGTGAGCAACGTGCACTCGTCTGTGTTTGGCCTAGACATTTCAAATGGGCTAGGCCAATTAGAGGAGAGTGCACTTCATGTGCAGTAGAAAAAAAAGCAGGGAGCCCAGCCTAACTGCAGTTTGTTCAGTTAAAATGCATGCCTTGTTACTAATTCGAGTCTGCATTACTTTTAAGTGCAGTGGTGGCGTCTGAGCAGCCAGTAGATGGCTGTGCCCTATGCGTACCTCGCTCTAGACTTACAGCCATTTCTTATACTTCTGCTCAAAGCCGCGGGTTTTGCTCTTACCTTTTTTTTGAGATGAAAATAACAGGTTTTCAAGATTCTCAGCCCCATGGCGCAGCAATACTCAACAGCTCACTGTGTCCACTGTATGCACTGAGCCTTTCCAGTCAGATCCTAATTATTATTGCTTATATTTCTAATATGTCTGCTATTTGCTTGTCTTTGGATATACATGTGTACTACAGGCAAATGCTATGTGTTGCCTCAGATAATGGAATTTTCTAAATGGCCAAATGACATGCTACTACTACTACTATTATTATTACTACTACTACCACCACTATCACTACTACTACCATTACTACTACTATTAAATAATAATAATACTAAGTTATAGTAGTAGTGGTGCTAGTGGTAGTATAATCATGACAATGAATAAGAATTAATAAAAACCCGAGTTTTTAACAAAACGCAACTTTAAAGCATGCTTGAGATGCACCATATGGAGTCATAGCAGAGCCCTTAACTGTGTCACTGCATCTGTTTAACCGGCGTGATACACAATTGAGTCTGGAACCATTGCATCGACATGGCACAGCCTTCAACAAGGGACAATTAGATGACTGGGCAAAATTCCCGGGTACAGAGATCTAAATGAGCTCTTCGCTTGTGCAGTGTCAGTGGCTGATTCATACACAAGCAGAGCCCCACGAGAGAGAGAGAGAGAGAGAGAGAGAGAGAAGCTGTCATTCGATTGGTCTCTGGTAGTCATATTGTTTTGCATATTGAGTTCATTTCCCAAGTCCCAACAGAGATTATAGGAAACTCTGCATATGCCAAGTTGAACATTAATGGGCAGTGGACATCCTCTGTAAAAGTCATTTGAAGTTACCATCAAACCCGATATGTCTGCCAAAGCATGCGATCAAAGGCAATCCTGTATGGCCATTAAACAGCACAGGCCGCTACCCTGTAAATGTGAGAAAGCAAGCCGTTGCATTTAACAGCAAATATACTGAGAGACATTAAAAATGCAACAAGCTACTTGGACTCCACTGTGTCCCCAGATGAATATCTTTCTAAATTGTCAGCAGAAATAAATGTCAATATGTCAATGACTTCATTTCATAACAATTATTGAACCAAGCTTGAAAAAGTCTTGGTGACTCGTGCACATTTAACAAACTTTATATTTCATTTATTTGTTTAACCTCTATCAACCCACCAAAATCAACTGAGAATTAATTTCTCTTTTATAGTGGCAAACTGGAGAAACAAGGCAGGCAGTCAATGCAAGGGCACATGTAGTCAATCAAGGGTTGGCAGAATGATTAGGTGGTCAGACTGAGAGAAAGCATGTTTTGGATATTTGCTGAGACACGGGGATTACATTACATTACATTACATTACATTACATTACATTTATCCAGAGAAACTTCCAGCACAATAGAACATAAGTGTATCCATTCAAGTTGAATGAGCAACAGTGTCACCGGACACTTTGATGTTACAGGTACTCTATATTCTCCACAATCTGTTGCTATATCTGTTGGTACCGGTAATTATCATACCTCTGCTAACTGTCCAAAAGAAAACATACCTTAATGACTGTAGACCCAGTAACAAAATTCAGCACAAAGGAAGGTGTCAACTGAAAAAACAGCAGGCAAAGATATTACCCCCACACTGCCTTGCAAAATGGAATAAATAATTATACCTTTGAAGACAAAAACAGCTGGTCATAAAAGTGCATCTACTGTTCTCTGAATTTCTCTGCATGCCACCCAGGATAAGAGAGTAAGTAAATAATAAAAGTGGTGCCACCTACTTCGTGTCATAATAATCTACCAAAAGACTTTATTCTTACATTTGAAACCCTACCTTGCAAAGCACTATAACATATGCACAGCAGTATACAGTACAGTACCAGTCAAAACTTTGAACACACTCTTCTGTCTTTATTTTTACTATTTTTCACATTTTAGAATAATGGTAAAGCCATCAAAACTACGAAATAACACAAATGGGATTATACAGTGACCAAAAAAGTGTTATAAACTAATAGAGACTATCTTATATTTTAGATATTTCAAAATAGTTAGAAATATTTTTTAATTAAATTTTTTGGAAAGAAATTCATTCATAGACATCAACTTCACAATTTATATTTGTCTAAAAAACCATTTTCAAGCATTTAAGGGTCTTTCAACCATTTCAACCATTTTCAAGCATTTAAGTCTTTAGATCAAAATGTCTTCAAATGAATCTTCCCCATTATCTTAATCAGGTGTGTCCAAACTTTTGACTGGTACTGTATAAACACATATAAATGGAAAATTTATTCAGTTACCATTGGGGAGCACATGTTAAGCACATTCTTTCTACAGCAGATTAATGGTCTACACATCAACCAATATACCCATCCTGGGACAGTGACCACATCAGCCTACAGGGGGTGATAGAGAGCCAGAGCTGATTCTAGAATGCAACATGGTGTAAAAAGAGACTACACCCTGAATGGGATGCCAGTCCAAAGCAGGGCAACACACATGCACATGGGTTCAGAGAGCCCACTTAACCTACACAAGCTGTCTCTGAACTATGGGAGGAAACCAGAGTTGCACTACAGAAGAACCTCTTGGACACAGTAAGGGGGTGCAATCTCCTCACAGAGACAGATTCAAAGCTCCAGATTCTTGTGTTGAATTTGTTTATATACCATCATTACATTTATAATGCATTTCTGCAAATAACACATAGCCAGGACCTCTAAAGAAAGTCAGTTTGTCCCTAAAGGTGGTTTTAGGATGCCAGCAGGGGGCGCTCTTCCCACTGCCCCCGGCCCAGCAATACTCAGGGCACTGTGCCAGCAAGAGTTCATCATTTTGATTAGAGGTTAAACTGCAGTCTTGAACCTTTCGTTAAAAGATTTAATTCCACTGATTTGAAATGGCAAGGGCATTAACATTAGTGTCCTCTCCAAAGTCCAGCCCCTGCTCTCTAAAACTGGTCACCTGGTCACCCCCTTATGACTGTCTGCCTATACCTCTGTATTCCACCCATGTTTTGTCTCCTCCACTTCTTTGGGTATTAATGCAAATATATGTCATTATCTTAAAGCGTACCTAAAGAGGGAGACAAAAGCATCACAGTGTATTGCAGTGCTCAGTCGATTTTGCTTATTCTACTCACCAATGTCAGATATCCATGGAGGGCTAGAGAGTATATTTTAGATGCAAAAATCTGAAAAGCCATTTGAGATTGACTCATTAAACTTTTTACTCACCAAATCCCAATCAGTAAAACATTGGCCGTTGAGATGCATCCAGTACCCTCTCGACATGATACGGTTCAGCGCTTATAGATCACTCTGAGACGTGCTGTGATGCACGGTCCTGTGTGCAAATGGCAAAAAAACTTGTGTCGCACCTACGTTTCTTGCGTAATATTCGAAGAAAACATCGCTACATCACCGTGGGACCGTTCCCGGCGGGTTTCAGTTTCCCACGACCCCTAAAAAGACATTTCCAAATACAGTCTTAGGCTGAGAGCTGGTCTCCTAGTTGCTGTCATCGCTGGGCTAAAAGCAGACAACCAAAACAACATCTGGCACAATTCTGACAGCAAAGCAAACCAGTTGCCTCATTTCGTTAGAAAAATTCACGTAAATATAGTTGTCTATTTTACGATTTATCATGAATAGTGAGTTTTCTTATTTTAGTTGTATCATCTGGAGTGTTATATATCCCTGATCATTTCATCCACCCATCCCAGTTTCATGTTATCTGTTAACTTATCATTACTGCGCGTGCAATATACCAGGAATACAAAACATGTTAACAAAACAAGGGCAATCGTTAAAAAATAATAATTGGAAAATGAATATTCACTGAATTTAACGGTTACGTATGAAGGCAAATGAAAAGTCGGAATCCGAGGTCCACACAAGAGGAATCTGGCAACTCAGATGCCAATGTGCATCATTTTTTACGCGAAGCCGTTTAGAAACGCCGCTTTTGGCACCCGGTAGGCACTTCCACCCAATAAATTGCACTGTAGCTGTGGCGTTAAATTCACCTCTCAGATGGTATGATTTATGCCGCTGAAACCTGGCACGGAGGGAAAAACAGACCCACTCCAAATTTCAAATGGAAGATGTTAACTTTGCAGACGTTCGCAAATCAAGTTGCTGTCAGCGCACAGGGCGAGCACAACTAGCTGGACATCGAAAAAAGTACCATTCGGAAGGGAAGGGAGGCGCCACTAGCTTTTTCATTGAGGCAAGGAGTAGATTACCCGACCGAGTCTGAGAGGTAAAAATAGGATCCACAAAAGGCTTCTGGCTGTTTAAAACATATTAACCCTCTCCATGCAATTTAACAAATGACGAGAGCGGTACTTTTGAAGAGGAGCTTGCAGATTCATTAGCTGTTCGCTCCTCTGCAGGAAGTTGGCGAGTGCTGGGAGCTGGAACGCCAGACGCTGCTGCGGAATCCGCGCGGCATCCGTCGTCCCCCTCGCCCGGGTTTGGATTTACCGACAAAACTACAAGTTGCCTCGCGGATAGAACGGACGCTGAAAATGCGGGTTCTCAATGGCAAACGGAGGGATGAAATGCGCACCGCGGAGCTATTCTACAAACAAGGCAAGTATTACCATTTCCAGAACCAACACCCGCTAAAAAAACGCCAGGGCTTTGCATTTCACTGTTTAACGATGTTAGCCGTAACTGTAACCACCAACTTTTCCATTGTGAGAGTGATCGTCGTACGGGCATTTATTTTGGAAATGGTTGACGCTGACTTTCAACATCAGCGTCCCTCGGTATTAGACACAATCAAGTTTGACAGTAAATATATAACCTAAAGCGTTCTTTGTGGCCAGTTCGATATAGGAAATTTTCAGATCTGTTACCAACTCTTTTTATACCACAATGAAGAATATTACCAAAATCACAATAATCCCACGGAAAAGACTGAGGCTAAACGGTCCTTG
This sequence comes from Megalops atlanticus, assembly GCA_019176425.1. Lineage (NCBI taxonomy): Eukaryota > Metazoa > Chordata > Actinopteri > Elopiformes > Megalopidae > Megalops > Megalops atlanticus. The sequence continues at coordinate 5,604,429 of CM032884.1, read as the reverse complement.
TGTTGACAGCTTGCCTTGTTATAAACTGGCTCTGAATTGTGGTAGCTTGAGTCACCAAATCATTAAACGCTGTCATTTGAAATGCAATATTTCGCTACTGTTTGAAGCATATATAGTAACCTAAGAGTTAAGATTTTATCTTTAACGTCATGTTATATCTCATAGTATATACGTTATACGATGATCCGTGGAAGTATCAACAGCTACACGGCTTTGAAACTGAGAGACGAGAAGTTAAGGTTATGAGATACCTGGCATCTCGTCTTCGGTGAGCAAGTGACTTTTTATAAATTAAATGTTTTGACATACGCATTGGTGTTAAGAGAGAGGGGAGGTCACATTGCGATAGTAGTGTGCGTGCATACTGATTAGGTAGCTAACAGCGGCGTAAGAGTGTCAGATCATTGCAGATAGGTCGGAATGATCGAGTAAGTATGCAACATGTAGCCTAATACGCGTCTGTGTGTTTAGCATGTGCTGCTTTGCTTAGGTGCGCACGGTATATTGATCTGTTTTATCTAAAGGGAACTGCTCCACTGTCAGATTTGATCGAGGGATCCTGTCGTCAGTAGCCAACTCAGCTGTGCATTTCACGGTAACATGCAGCAATCGAAATAACTATCGGTCGGGCTCCAGGCGCGCAGAAATAAAATAAGAAAAACGTTAATTGACCACAGACAGATTGCAGGAGGCGGATTGATTGGTTTAAGGCAGTGTGTAAAATGTTACTCTGAGCTAAATGGTCCCACTGATTTGAGTTGAAAATGACATGACAAGACTGTGTCGAGATTGCGTTTATATCTGGCAGTGCCTAGGCAATATGCTCTATCAAAATAGGTTATTTGCAACAAAACATTCTCTCCCCTTTTCTCCCCCTCGTCATTCCACTCCGCTGTTCTGCTGTTCCGGTGGTCTCGCGCCTGCCTCGGGATACAGCGCGAGCACTTAGCTAATTACACTAATGTTGCATAAAACTTTTTCCCTGAGTAAGATTGCGTTAATTTACTTAACCATTCCTTGCCATAACGCTCGAAAATGGCCATTTGGAGGGACTCCAGCCTAGTTAAAACGAAAGTGCAAAAACAAGCTAATGAACAAAAGATGTTTTTGCCTGCGAGTGTGAGACGCTCGTGTGCATTTATCCGAGGCATACACATTTCTCGATGGATTGTCCGTGACCGCAAGTTATGGTTGCATTACGCCACACTAATAATAAAAAAATATTAGAAAAATGAATCAGTAAGTGAGGTAGAATGAATGAAATGAAATGTTCTCCGGGCTGCTGACTTCATAAGTGTAAAATGCTGAACTGGAGGGAAAAAAATCAATATTCATTCATCAGATACAGTGAAGGCTTATAAATAGACTGGCTGCCCAGTGGAAACACCGGTGATGGAATCCATTTCCTCCCGTTCGGTCCATTTTCCACGTTGCTGGAGATCACCATGTCCCTGTAAACCTAGTCCCTGTAACCCAGTGAAGTGGTTACAGGTTAAAAGAACTGAACAGGTGTGCTTCCCTCATGGGCAACGAGTATTAAGGATATTTATTTGAACTCTAATTGCACTTCTGATACTGCTAGTAAGGGAGTCAACCTGTGGTGTTGCAGCAATTAAATACACGTATAGGTTGTGATGTAATGTGGGGCGTGGGACTTTCCAGTTATTCAATTCAGTAACATCTGATGCGCCTCAACTTCATTACTCAGCACAAAAAGCGCAATCAGTGCTGAAAACCGGTTTGCTTTTTGTGGGTTTAATTTGAGAAATAATAACCATGCATAAAATACCGTGTGTTTCTCTCCTTCCCTTTTGCCAAAAAGCGCGAAAGAATGCAGGCCTCTTTGCAGGCAACATTATTTAGCCCGAAAAAATGTTTCATGAGTTTCATGCACCGTTGAGAGACAAAAAAGCATAGATTTTTTTGAAAGGTTCACCATTAGCACTTGTACAATACTCAAATAACTAAACTAATCATTGGAAATGGAAATGATCGTCCTTCTTCTAGGCGCTCATCGGCCGGATGATGCGCGCCTGCAGACTGTTATTTGACCCGGTATTCTCTGCGGCACATGCACGGTTTGGCAGTCCATCAGCGTGAGAGACAGGCGAGTGTTGTATTACCGGGGAAGGGCGAGACATAACAAGGTTTCGTTGCTTTGATGCCAAATGTGTTCTGTTGCGCCGCTAGAAAGGGCGAGGGGGACCGGAGCTGCGCGCATGGGCCCCATATCGCATGCAAAGTGCGCGAAGGCTCCGGTTCCGTTCCACTGCATCTTGTTTACAGTCGTGTCGGTCCCCGAGGAACGCGCCAACATGTGTTATCATTTCCCTTGTTTTCTTTTAGAAATCCAGAATGCACACGTAAGCAGGGGGTTTTTTGCTTTTGTTGTTGTGCCAGTTAATCTCCACAACATTTGGTTTTATGTTATATTTATATTTATATAAAAAATTTCTTGAGGTCCCATTTACTGGAAATTATATAATGTTTAGCGACTCGGAGGGTAATCAGTTTGGAGGGAGGAGAGTCAAGGCGACTTAATTTTGATAAACAGTGATCACAGGACATGAAATGTGTTACAATGAAACCACACTGGCTTGCATCATGTGCAAAAGAATATCAAAAGAATTAAGGGTTGAAAATGTTTGAGAGGAAGACACAGATATCAAAGTGAGTTTATGTTTTTTTGGCTATAGTTGCCTGAAGGGTTAGAAGGGTTACTTTGAAATTGTGTTTCACTGGAGAATAGAGAGAACTACAGAGCTTTTTATGTAATTGGTTGTGTATTCAATTACCCAGATTTTGATTACTTCATCAGATTGTAGGCTTGTAGAATGCTGTAAGATGATTTATTGAAACTGATTTTCTTCAGTAAATATCCTGCTGTGTAATATGGATAACTTGGCATATGTAATCCATATGTAAGTCATTACATTGTGCTTGATATAGTAGCTCTACATCTGTGATGCAAATCTGATCTCAAACATAGTAGCCATGCATGAAACTTACAAATACAATACTGTATATTATCAAAGCTTTGTGACTACTGTAAGACACTGTCCATTCAAGTAAAATCTGTGATTGTCAACATATTGGCACAGAACTTGTTTTATCTAGTTACCATGGAACCTCTGCATTTTTGCAGAGCAACAAAGGGCTGTGGGGTTTGCTTAATGTGCAAGCCAGAAAGCCAATAAAAAACAACAGAAAGTCTGCTGGGGTCACCAAAATGCCATTGAATGTATTAGTGCAGGGCTAAACGCTCAGTGTTCAATAGAAACAATATCATCCAGACGCTGTCCAATAATAATAATAATAATCAATAATAATAATAATTGTATACTTTATTGATCCAATGGCTATCAGAGCAAACCTGGCAAGAAAGCTGGCTAGCTCAGTATGCTTTGCAATGTGGCGTTCAGTGCCCGAACAGAAGCAGTTTTTCATGTCATTCTATTGTTATTTAATTTCTTTGTGTTCTGGCTCCTCACAGGAGTGCCTGTTGACACCATTTTCAGAGGTTAGCTCGCTAGTGCTGTCAGCACTGCAATAAAACCTTGGGGAAATGTGAGCAGCTTTTGACCACAGGACAGTTAACATGGACTCATGTGTAAAATATTGTTATTGAATACAAAATCATCTTCTATTCTATACACACATATATGCCCAATTCATCAGCTTTTTTCTCTAAATGTGATGGTGATTTTACTTCTAAAAGCTTGAAGCAGTGTTTCACCTTCTTTTTATTGATTGTGTAATACAAGTCCCGATACTCCCACAAACTTAAAGTTGCCCTTGGAAATGCCACGATGCCCGTGTCCGAAACAGAATGCAATCAACCGCAGCTGGTTGCCAAAAACGAAGATGTGATGTTGCGAATTGCAAGCCCTTGCGGAGCTGAGGGCAGGGGGTGCTTGAATGTGAAGTGTTGTGGAAAAGGGAGGAATGTGTGATTTTCACGGCTTCTGTTTGAACTTTATGGGTTTATGGTAAGGTTCTCCCAAAAGTAATCCACACAACTGTGTTACAGTATTGCTAAGCTGGACACCAGTTTTACAGGCTTAACTATAATAACAGAATATTGCAATGTTAGAATATTGGAGGATTCTAAATGTGTAACACCATTACATGTATTCCGTAAAGCTCCTGCTTCCCTTCCCCAACCCTGCTGTCAGACCCAACATACAGTCTTTATTAAAAACACACACCAGTTCACTGTAAATTCTTGTATGATTTGGCTAGATATTTTTTTTTAAAGGTAAACTTCTCTGCTGTTGACCTCAGCTGTATGGTGCAGTGGTAAGGAGCAGGGCTCATAACCAAACGCAGTTTGATTCCCTGGTGGGTTGCTACTGTTGTACTCTTGGGCAAGGTACTTATACCAAATTGCCTCAGTAATTTGGTGGTAGCAGTGTGGTGTGGCGGTAAGGAACAGGGCTTGTAACCAAAATGTTGCTGGTTCGATTCCCTGCTGGGGCACTGCTGTTGTACCCCTGGGCAAGGTGCTTAACCTATAATTGCCTCAGTAAATATCCATCTGTATAAATGGATAAAACCGTAGCTGATGTAAGTCTCTGTGGAAAAGAGCATCTGCTAAATTACAATAATGTTATGTAATGTAAATATCCAGCTGTATAAATGGGTAAAAATTGTAACTGATGTAATTTGTTCTGGAAAAGAGCATCTGCTAAATGACAATAATTTAATGTATACATGGATAGCATGTGAAAAATTGTAAGCCACCTTAATTGCTCTGGGTATAAAAGCATTTGCTGAGTGAGGCATGTTGTAACATGTCCACTCTTTGTCCCCTCCCCAGTCTCCCGTTAGGACATGACCGCCGCCGGGGGTAGCGGAGAAGCAAACGGCATGGGGACACAGGAGCCCGGAATCCTGCCCCAAGCCCCGCCCTCCGGCCTCCGCCTGGCTCGCCTCGGCTTCCGCGGCCGGAGGAAGAAGAAGGAGGGGGTGATCCAGGGGAAGCTGCGCATCCGCTCCCCGCCGGGAGCCTTCCTCATCCTGGGGGTGATGGTGGTCGTCGTGGGAACGGCCGTGGCGGTGGCTGGGTACTGGCCCTACAGGGCCCACCGGGCGGGCGGGTCCGGGAGCGGGGCCGCCGGGGCGGACGGCACCCGGGCGTCGGCTGGCGGGCGTGGCCCCGGGGCGCGGAGCATCCTGTCGACGAGCGGCCTGGTCCACAATGACCGAATGAAGCTTCTGGGCCCCATCATCATGGGGGTGGGGCTCTTCATCTTCATCTGCGCCAACACCATGCTGTACGAGAACCGCGACCGGGAGACGCAGCTGCTGCTGGCCCAGGCCCGCAGCGACGTCTGCTCCATGTCGGCCGCCGTGCCGCCCGACGACCCGCCGCCCGCCCCGGGCGACGCCGACTTCCCCCGCCACTACCAGTGGGTGACCAACCTGGCGCCGGCCGACCTCAACATCCGCTGCCTGGAGGAGGCGGTGGGCTCCGAGCTGCTGCTGCTGCAGGTGCGGGCCAGGGAGGGCAAGTGGGCCGAGGGCGGGGGCCACCCAGCCGCCGGCACCCTGCTCACCAAGGCCCTGCACCACCAGGAGTCCTCCTCTCCCTCCATGTCTCTGCGCTCCGTCCACTCCGACTCCTGCAACTCCAGCCAGATCAACTTCAACGTGCTGACGGGCTCCCCGCTGGTGGAGCGGAGGGCGGTGTCCAGCACAGGGGCCCTGGCCCTGCCCCTAATCAAGCTCAACAACTGCCTGATCGAGGCCTCCCCCTCCTCCCGGGGCAGCTGGGACGCCCCTGCCCTCCCCAGACGCTCCTACAGCCTGAGCAGCAGGACTAACCCCCGGGAGGCCCAGGCGGTTCAAGAGGGCGGTGCCGGCCAGGACCCCGCCCTCGCTGTCACCATGGCCACCGCCGACAGGCCGACCTTCCTCCCTGAGCCGCTCAGGAAGGACTACAACTCGGACGTGTGCCTGAACATGGTTGGGCTGGCGGACGCCTGGTCCCCCGGCCCGAGCAGCGGGGTACCTGTGGAGGAACGGAAGCACCGCAGCTGGCCCCGGTTGGACCTCGGCAGTGCCAGGCGGTACCTGAAGCTGGAGAACAAGGAGGACTCCGTGGACAGGCTGCTGGACCAGCTGGAGCAGCAGTACTCTCAGTGGGATAAGGTCTGCGGCTCCGGCCCCTTCCAGTGAGGACTCTGGAGGCCACGGTGTTGGCGGAGGTCCGTCGTGTGGCGGCCATATTGGTATTGGTAGGGGCCACTTGTCAAAGCCATGTTAGCTGGATGGGGAAGGACTAGAGTCAGCTGGTTCAGCTGGTGAGTTTGTGCACTCACTCTGGATGGAGGTGTGGCCAAAGAGGAGGGCGGAGTTCAACTGAAGCCACACCCCCTCATTCCCCAGTCCAGGCTGTGCACTCTTTCACCAAATGGGATGTACAGCACAAACATTCCGAGGATGTGCTTTTTTGTGGAGAGTGAAAACAAAGTCCTTGTTGTTTTCCAAAAAACGTGACACTGCTTCCAGATAAAGACACGAATTAACCGAGGTCCCGGGAGGAGGTTAAATAAGATCACTGTGGTGGATGTCATTTTTTTAGAAAGCCTGTTTGCAAAACAATACAGACCCCGTGCTGTCTTGAGTCATGCAGGAAACGGCTGATATGATGATTTGTTTACAGGAGAGCGGTCTGCCTTTGCAGTAATGGGAAGAATGCAGTTGCTTTCAGTGCCAAAATGCTGAGTGATCACAGAACAGGAGGAGCGTATTGATGGGATATGTTTTTAATGGAGCGCTGTCTTCACTGTGAAGTCAAACAATTAAAAAAAAACATTTGACTCAGAAGCCAAGAACCTGAAGTTATTGATAGCTTTTCAACACATTGAGCCCAAGTGAAGCAATTGAGGGGTACTAAACTTAATGTCAGAAACAGGTATCCATCAGATAGGTAGAGGTTTATTCGTGGACCACAAAGAAGAAACAAAACACTGTGCATTTTTTCCCCCTCCTTTTTTAATGTGAGCAATGTACATAGGCTGTCCTTGCAGGGTTGTTTACGGCGATGTGCATTATTAAACTCTCTCATTGATTGCCTTTCACCATTGATTTGGCCGTTTCCCAGGAGGCAACCCTGTCTCCGGCTGTAATCAACAGAGAGTCCCTGTGGTAGAGGACGCAAAGTAAAGGCAGGCGTATCCCCAGGCTTCATTGTAAGAAGCAAAACAGCGTTTTCACGCACAGTACTGAAGGACGGGTGAGCACCCCAGGGGGGTGAAACTATTCCAGCAAGGCAAGCTTTTCCACACAGGTTTACAGAATGAGGATTTTCTCTCTCCTGTCAGGTTGTTTTTTTTGTGGACAAATTTTATTCTAACTGTATTCCAAGCAATAGCTCAAGTTTGAATGAATGATCAATTAGTCCTGTCAGGCCATTTGGAGCTGCAGAAATAAACTATACGATGCTGGTGTTTGAACAAGGGGTACATGCCCTTGTGTTGTCATTTGTTTCATCTCACACAAATGCTTTGCTGCTCTCCTTTTCAAAAGGGGACCCCCCCCACAATGTGATGAATGTCCCATTTATGACCTGTAGTGTTTTCTTTTTCTGTACTTTTCTATGCATTCTTTACCTGAATCAGCCACTGAATTAGCCACTGAATCAGCCAGACCATAACAAGTTCACTGAGTTCAAAACAACGCTGGAGTGATTTTCAGAAATATAGAACAAATAAAAGGCAGGAGATTGCATTGGAAGGACAGCTACGCTTAGCCTCAGTCGGATTCCATCTTCTGTAACAGAGAGACTTCATCTGAAATGCGCTACAGATGAGTGGGGGTAATTATCTGCATGTCCCAGGCAGAAAGCATCGATGTCAGAGGGCGGCAGCAGCTCTGTCCAGTGAAACCTCGATGGGGAAACGGAGAGACGGAGAGAAATTCTCCAGTCCTAATTACCCTCAGCAGCACATGTCAGGAGCCAGTTTTGTTTTTTTTATTGTTCCTTCCGGGCAGGTACGCAGTCTCTCGTGATCTCGACTCATTTCGCTAAGCTTTTACAAGATGGCTTCTGTGATTCTAACAGCTTGTAAAGTAGGTGAGTAAGGCCCATGTGCTCTCTCCCCCCAACATCCATCCCTGAGGATTATGAGGGGAGTAGAGAGAGGGAACTGAGGAGTAGGGTTATTAGGGTGTTTGCAATTTCATTTAATGCATCTTGCAGTTACATGAGTATGTGGTACTATGGCAGTTTCACTGTACTTGTGTGATCCATGTGTTAAAACTCCTCGGCTCACTTAATGGAACTCACACCTAATGTGTCTGTCATATTTAAACTGTAATTTATGATATGAGATACTGTATTTATTTATCTTTCAAAAATCCACAGTCCACAGGCAGACCAGAGTTCCAGATTGATGGAAAGGGTTTTGAATGCAATCAAAATGTGTTGCAAATTATTTTAAGTTGTTAATTTTAAATATATGTGGGTCATCATGAATGCAAAGTTGTGTCTCACCATTTAAAATCTATCAGGATGCTTTATAGACCTCAGGGCACTATACCTATGTTGGTTTCCCAGTCTGATGCTCTCCCGTGAACTAAGTGCATTCATTACATAACTACATTAACTACTTGATCATGCGGTGCACACATTTGGTAGCTTGCTAGCTAAATTAAGTGTGAAGGCACTAGCATTCTTAGTGGTCTGGCATTCCCAGTCATTCCTTAGAATCACAGCCTTATGAACTGAGCTTTAAAATGTAGCTAGCAAGCACTAGCTAAATGAGTTACTCCTTACCACATGTCTGAAGGAAGTGAATAGAAAGCAACTACTTGGATGTGGCCTTAGACCTAGGGCAACAAAAAGGTTTTTATACACAATCCACACGACTGACCAATCGGTGTGCCAAATCTGAATGAAGTCGGGCAATGCTGTCAGGGGTGCTCTCAATAGGAAAAAAAAAAAGAGAGCAGGAAGAAGCGATAAGAGAAACAGTAAATAAACAGCCAAAACACTAGGAGCTCGTCATTCCAGCTGAAAGCCTAAAAATACCAGGCTGTTTTTTTTTCTTTTTTTCCCACTGGCTCCACCTACCCAGGCACAGACTAAGCAAGCACAAGCTTAACGTCAATTACAGTGAGTGGACTTCAGGATGTGTTGCCTCTTACCACAGCTGGAGAGAGCTCTGTTTGTCCCAGTCTGAGTTTGTATGCCGGTTTAAAACATTGTGACAGACAGAGATTGCATGGTTAAGAGAAGAGAAAGGACAACAGATTTCTTACGCATTTTTGTACAGAGCAGAGAAACATATTTGTTCAGTAGGTCAGGCCTTTTAACAGTGACAGAGACAGTGACATTGAAGGCAGGAATGTTGTCATTGAGAAGAGCATTTTCAAGGGCACTTACTCTTGCCTCTGAGGAAATGTCACAAAGACGATTCCAAAACGAGAAAATAACATTCATGGTATAGGAATTGTCAGTGCTCAAATGTAGGTCTTAGACTGCCTTTATGCAGCAGAATGGCATGGATGTATGGAAGAATTATGACAGCAACACTATGTGCTGAGTTAAATAAGTATATGGCAAGTTATGAATATATAAGTGAATAAAATTCCCAGTGAGAAAATGTCACAGCTTTTTGAAAGATTCATTGTTGGAAATCATGCATATTATTTGCCCATGTTTGCTGTCCGCTGTGAATGTGCTGTTTCAGCACAAAAAGAGATTGAATCCAGGCAATGAGCATTCTTCTGAGCAGCTGAACTGGGGAAAGGTGTAGTTTGAATGAGCACACATGGCCCCTGACTTGAATGGTTTGTTACAGAAACTTGCGTGAGCAGCTGGCTGTCCTCCAGTAAGAAGGCGAAGGCCGAGATTACACTGACTGGCCAAGTGATTGTGACATTTTAATGGCTGGTGACGCTGGCAAAGTATCGGAATGAATGAGGAAGTTTATGACTGTGTATGTAGATGGGTTCAAACTATTTTGGACAGTAAAACAAGTGACGCAAAATGACAGAGCAGCAGGGTCTCAGTAAGATGAGTGGTGTAAGAAGACCGATGTAAACAAGACAGGACTGGCTAAACCAGAAGTGGACCAAATGAAGACTGAGGCAGTGCACTAGTTATGTGTTGTTTTGAAAAACAGATGCATGTTTTGTGCATTTTGGCATTTAATGCATCAGCATGTTTTAGTGATCAGACACTAGATTTTGCACAGAATTTTTTACTTGGTAGCCATGATTGTCATTTATCCACTGTGGCTAACATAGGTTACAGCTCTTATATATTACCCATTTATGCATGGATATGGTTATTTACTGATGCAGTTGTGGGTTAAGTACCTTGCCCAAGGGTATAGTGGCAGTGCCCCCAGGCAGGGAATTGAACCAGCAACCTTTTGTTTTCGCCCTGCTCCTTACCGCTATGCTACACTGCTGCCCATCACTGCCCATGACAATGACAATCAATCACGTAAATGGCAATCATGTAATCATGTAGTAGATGTCTGCCTGAGTCAGATTTGTCAGCAGTCTTGTGTAAAAGTTTGCCTGCCTACCCCAAAGCTCCCAGGCCAGGCCTAGCTAGGAGATGCAACTGTGTTTAGCTGTTCTGACATAATCCATAGAGAGCACCACTGTGTGACCTCAGCTGGTGTTCAGCTGGGTAGTGTTCATCTGCATCTACTAAATTTGCAGTCAAAAGTCAGTAACAATATGAACCATCAGACTTGATCAGATGAATCATGACAAAGACAAATTCAAATTGCTTTAATGTGCTGCCTTTGCACTTTCTCAGTTCTTTCTGATGATCCTGATGACCCCAGCTATTGGATGTGCTGACAGAATTAGGGATAATGAACAGGTTGTGATATTAACAGAGTTTGTTTAAAACAGATATGTATGACAAGGAGGTCAAAGGAATTAGGAACTGGGCAGAAAATAGGCTGGGATATTAAGCAAGAGGGGATATTTCTTCAGAACTGTGTTTAGCACTGACTTTCATTCATGTGTGGTTTGTGGTGTCCTGTTTGTGCAACTTGTCATGCCATTTTATTATATTTACTGTGTAGGTCACTGGATAAGAGCATCTGCTAGATGACAAAATGTAACGTAAAAAAATGTATCTCATGCAATGTACTAGCTACAGTATTAAAAAAAACTTTGCTAAGTGGTCAGCTACTCGGCCCCATAGCCCCTCCCCCTTTCACCCTCTCATCTTGTCACTCTGTTTCACCCTCTCACTCACTCACCCTCTCACTTTAGGCCCCTGGGGGAATTTAATAGGTTGCCTAACCCAGCCCACAGGAACATTCCCTCTTGTGAAAAAAAGGAGAGAAACAGCTTTCCAAATGAGTGAAACCTGGCTTTAATTGTTTTAAGCTGTTTTTATAGCAATTACTCCCATGGCCGTGGCTTTATTGGTGTGTTTTTAAGAGAATGAATAGGATGCAGGTGTTTGCTTTGGAAAAAAAAAAGTTTTAGAAGATGCTACACAATAAAGGGGGTGGGGGTGTTCAGTAAAGGAATTCTTCAGAACCCAGATTGACACGTTCTGCCTTTGTTTGATACTCAAGAGATTCTACTGTAACCAGGATGAGCTTTCTGACTACAACCCTCGATCCATTCAGAAACTATGCAAATCTCCTCCTCAGAATTGACTCAGGATGTCAGCTGAATGCAAGAGAAAACCCTTTTGACGGATTTTCAACAGGCACGCTGGAAAAAAAAGAAAAACATCAAACATTTCGTGGCAGGCCTCTCACAAATCCTTATACAACTGCAGGTTTTTTACAGGATTTGAATAAATGAGTTGAAGCTGTCATAATGTGCTGTGAACATTTACTTTTGCTACCGGCTCAATAAAGGATGCTCTGAGTGTGTAATGGTCTTTCAGCTGAACGGCATTTAGGCAGAGTGTACTAAGTTATTTCCCCTGTGCTTTTCAAGTGGTGTAAAGAGTGAAAAGACACGAGCAGTAATGAGAACTGTCTGAATCCACAGATGTGTAGCCATTTGCCGGTCCCCAAAGCCGGGCATGGACCCTCCTCGGGTGACATCATCACCCCATGACCAGAACCCTGGAGCTCTTCCTGCCCAGGGCTGTTTATGTGACAGCCATCTGACGCACATTGATGATGCGTGCCCAGGCTGGGGGCCTTGGGGGGGATCTGCAAGCCAACGACCCCAAACCCAAGGACAAGGTCAAACACTGAGGAAGTGGCAATCTGCTCCTCCAGTTTGCGCCCCTTTGATGCGGTTGACTGGCCAGGATGTGAGGTTAGGTGTGGTGTGGTTCGAGGGAGATAACGTGCATATTGCAATGTCTCACCCAGGTCAGAGCGGTACAGATGCTCTGAAATGACAGTTTGGAGGAAGGTCAAAAGCATGCAAAGAATCCCTGCATGGCCTCATCACGACGACCCCGGGAGACACGAGTTAGCGTAGCTTTTTTTTTTTTTCCTTCTTCTTCGAACTTTGCGTCCTGGCCGTAATTGGGCTGAATCACCTCGGATCAGGAAGGAGAACGTCTCGGGCTGAATTCTGTCCTGCCGCTGCTCTCTCTCTGTCTGCCGAGTTGCATTTTTCATGAGCATCACAAAGTGCCATGCTCTCCCATGCGGAGCCAGGAACAGAGAGATACACACATGTGGACTGAAGCATTGCGGACGTGCATGTGTACGTGTGTGTGTGTGTGTGTGTGTGTGTGTAAGTGGCCGCAGTGCTCCGGAACTCATCCGCGGCCAGACGGGATAAAGCTCTGCAACGGGCAAAACGCTCTCAAATCTGTGTTTCTTTCATGCTGGAGGGGTTTATGCCGGCTGTCACTTCAGATCCCCTCTGAGCCTTCCAATAAGAGCAGTAAACATGCAGCACACACTCCGCGACTTTCTGGGAACATCCAGCCCTTAGGTGTGCTTTCAAAATACCACATTCCCTCTCCCTTTGACTCAGAGGCCATCTCATTAGAGTCAGGCACGCAGATTGGGGGATGGGGGTCTTTTATTTTGAAACGAAGAAACCCAGAAAAGAGGGCTCCACTCTGGTTCATTCTGTGTTCCAAACTTGACCAGAGATGGTAGGGTTGTGATGTCCTGATGAGACAAGAGTCTGTCTTCGTTGCCCTGGGGGTGTTTCCACCTGAGTAGCCAACTTGCTGAAGCAGATACATTTGTTCCGTTAAGCTGATAAACGGCATACCTCAGAGCAAATGTAGCTTGGGAATGTGTCTGAAGAGGGTAGCCTATTTTGGGCACGCACAAGGGGTGGCATTAGGTCAGTGTGGTCTGCAAGCCCGGCTGTGCAATTTTATTTTTTAAACCCAAATCATCGCGGCTCTCATGCGTAACGGTTGTGTCAGGTCTGGATTCGGTGAGTTAAAGATAGCTGCCAGACTCAGATCAGACCAGTCAAATCCATACTGAGTTGCAGGTGTTGGAGAATCGGGCCGCTCTGATGTTGGCTTCTGATGTTTTTGAACCACAGGATTGGTAGGATGCAACTGCAGAGGTGTGAACATGGTGAGATGACAAAGCTCAGGTGATTTTTCCTAGGTGTGCATGGATTGTGTGAAAAAGCTGTGCTGTGGTCCCCTTCCTCTAAACCACATCTACACTCATTACCTTACATTATTGGCATTTAGTCCAGAGCGACTTACATCAGCTACAGGGTTTTTTTTTGCAATGTTAACCATTTATACAGCTGGATATTTACTGAGGCAATTGTGGGTTAAGGACCTTGTCCGAGGGTACAGCAGCAGTGCCCCAGCTGGGAATGGAGCCAGCAACCTTTCGGTCACGAGTCCCACTCCTTAACCACTACGCTACACTACGCCCGTTTACAGGGATAGCGTGACACCTCTGCGGTCACACTTTAGCGGTTTGCAGCTCTGCGGCCATAGCACGGAGAGGGAGGAAGAATCAAAGGGAATAGTCGAACGCTTTATCCCATCCAGAGAGAGCCTGTTTCTGCTCCGCCAGCGTCCCGGAGTGCACTCGCCCCCCACCGGCCCTCCGCCCTCCCTGCTAATTGAGATCTCTGCGCCCCGGGCCTTACGTAACCGCATGAATTTTGGATAGCGCCACGCACGAGGCGCGAGGTTTAGTTTTTCACTCTGCCCGTCTTTTCGGAGAAATTATGCACGTGTACCTTACATCAGACAAACTCCGAGGCTTCTCTAAAAGCCAGGCAGGGGGGTAGACCGAGGTCTGGGACCAGAACTGGTGATGGTTACGTTTCTGTGAGTTGTAGGTGTTTTTCATGAGTGTGTGTGCAGATGCAGTTGTGCACATGTATTTGGTTATGTTTGTGTGTGTGCTTAATTGTGCTTGCTTGCGTGTTTGCTTATACTGTAATTCTCCGTGTGCATGCGATTGTGTGTGTGTGTGTGTGTGTGTGTGTGTGTGTACACGTGTGTGCACTTGTATCACCCCACAGTCTGTGCC
>CM032884.1:5390000-5585000 GCA_019176425.1 Megalops atlanticus | reverse complement strand
AAAGTAGCTTTAATAACACGGCTGGGGGAGCGGTAATTACAGCAGGAATGTTTGACTCAGTACAAAGTTGGACCAACATCTCCAGAGGGACTTTTTTCGCCTGGTGATGTGACGCAAAAGCAAAATGAGAAATGTTGTACTATTTTTTTTAGAGGGGCAATATTGTTTTTTTTTTTTTATCTACGATTAATGACAATGTTGATGTGTTGTAAAATGTATATAAACTCGGCAAGGAGAGTATTTTTATAGCAATAAGGCAATTCAACTCAATTACAGAAAAGGTTGGTTGTTTTTAACACAAGTAATTACAAGAATTTTTCCCAAGTGATCTTAATGAGCAGAGACTTAGGTAAGCTCAGATGTATCCTGAAATTTGTGTCATCTTATCTCCTGTTTTTATGTGCTTCAAAAAAAGCTCTTTTTTCAGCTTGTGAGGTTTTTCAGCTTGTGAGGTGAGACATGCAGAGGTTGTGTTGTCTTGAGGGAGGTATTTTTGCAGGTCTTTGGTGAGCAATATTCCCTTGCAGTGTAATCCTCCTCTCTTCCAGTGAGGTGTCCACAGCTCTATCCTGGCTGAAAGACATCTATTTAGATGCTTTCAAAAGCCGTCCGTTTGCGACCTTTGACCTCCAGGACTCCAGGGAATGGCCGGACTGACAGATATGTGAAGTGCAGGCCAGATTAGTGACAGAATAAGACACTGGAGGCCCCAACGCCCTCTTTATCTAATCTCACTCAGGAGTTTAGCCTGCTTTTAATCCATGGAAAAGCCGTCAGTCCCTCCACTTTGACAGGCCCATGACATCAGCAGCTCAGAAGCAATCTGTAATTACTGTTATTTACATCATTTTTTACACGTTCTGCATGCGTTGCATTCATGCATTTTCATTTTTACCATCTATAAAAAGTAGTGTCCCAGCTGGGATGCAAACACCACAAGAAGTGTGAATTTACTCCACGAGCTAGTACTCTACAGTGACTTTAACCAGTATTCTCCGGCAACTTTAACCAGTATTGTACTGCTGTTTTACCTAGTAGTCTACACCTGCATTACTACTAGTATTAGTAGTAACTGCTTCAACCAGTACTCCAATGCTACATTAACCAGTAAACCAAAAATCAGGTTGGCAAGGTGGACTTCATTTGACATCTCTGAGCCCTTCAAATAATATCATTAATTACTGCGATACATTTTTCTTTCTTTTACTTAACCAGAAAAGTGAGGTGGGTTGAAACATTGAAGGTATTAATTACATTAAATGTCAGCAACACACCATGTAACCATATGTAAAAAAAAAGCACTAACTGGAAATGCATGAAAATTAAGCATGCACAAAATTTTCCTTGAACCCCTAAAAGAGAATTCTTTCTAAGCTTAATCCTTAAGGGGCAGCTTTCTGGGTGCATGAAAGCTCATACAAGAACAAGCATAACTGCCTCACTCCCCTCACCCTTTCCAAAAAACAGCCAAAAAGTTTTCATCAAACACATTTAATATACAACCCATAAATCTAATTTTCTGTCAGAAAGTAAGAGAATTGAAATAAAAAACTACCGTGTACAGTATGCTTCAGGCTGTACCCTATTTTGACATGCTATCAATATCAACATTGCTTTTGTTCGAAGAAAACAAGCCTATCAAGAGCTGTGGGCTTCTACGCTGAAAGATGGCAAGAAATAATCTTGCCACTAGCGCTGAATGTTTTTTCAGACACTGTACCTGTGGCAGGTATACACAGATATTAAGGGATGTCCTGAGCATTGCATTTGAACATGAGATTGACCCAATAAAGGATAAAAATGTTTATGGTTATTGGCCAATAATTATTACATTCACTCATCAGACGCTCTTATCCAGAGCAACTTCCAGTCCAAAAGAACAGAGTGTGTCCATTTAAGTTGAATGAGCAACAGTGTCAGGCCAGGCTAACAACACTCCCAGACCAGTGAGTGTGAGCGTAACGCTATTCAAGCCCTACCATAAATTAACTTATGCAACCTGACTAGAAAAGGACAGCCAAGTATACTCCCATACATCACAGGCACTGAATCACAGAATCCAAAACACATTACGATACAAAATATTATCCCTTATTTATTATTGTGGACTGACATTGTGGTGTATATATTTTGCGACCAATTTATAAATTCTAGCTGAATCGTATCTTAGTTAACAGTGAACCAGCAGGATCTGGTATAAAAGTAGTCACTGCACAGTGTGTTCTGCAGAGCGTTAGAGGGGAACTAGCTAAATAATGTAGGCACATAAACCATGTGAACGAAAATCAACCACCTTCAAAAATCTTCTCCGTGAAACGCAACAGAAGTAAAGCGGTGAGGGAAATTTAAGCAGAGCTGTGATGAACGGGATGAAGGTGTGTCAAGCCACTGAGCTTCTTGCATTTTTTAAAGACGGAAGAAGGAAGGACCTCCGGGACAGGCACACAGGAAAAGCAAGCCACAACACAGCTGTCTGTGCAGCAGTCACTGCACTGGAGCCATCGTAGAAATTACACTGCAACAATCACACACAGCAAAATGAACAACTGAAAATTTACTGCACTGCGTATTCCCCGGTTGGTGATTTTTGGTCTCTGCCACCTCATTGAATAAACCGCAGTCCTACATTCTACAGTAGGCAGGTTCAATCAGAACAGATTCCTGCCATGCAACCACCCCACACACATCCGTACATAGCATTCCAGCGGTGAGCTTTACGGAATACATTTGGAGCCCAGAACAGAAGCTGCAGACACATGTGTGACAAACCAGGAAGCGGGAACATTTGGCGGCTTGTGAACTTTTGGCCAATACGTGGGGAAACAGTTATAGCTAAATCGATGACCTCATCAGCAGGAAACCTGCTTGTCTGCAATGCCTCTGTCTCCAGATGCAGCACAATGACAGGACTCATAAATAAAGCACACGTGAATAAAGTCCTCGCTGTTTCATTGCATTACATTGGTTTCTGCAGATACTCTTACTTACAGTGCCTGTTACAGCTTACAGCATGTTATCCACTTATGAACATGGATATTTACTGAGGCAATCTGTGTTAAGTTCCTGTTTCCGGGGTACAACACTACTGGCATCCTTTGGGATACAGCTCCTGCTCCATACTGCTACACCACACTGCTGCCCTGTTTCAGTTCAGTGCAGACCCCTCAGTAGGCACGTAGTAGATTGTGTGTAAATAGCATGTGCACAGTGCACAAATTTCACACTACTTTACATTTAGCAGATTCTCTTATCCAGAGCAACGTCCAGTGCAAGACAGCAGCAGTGTATCCATACAAGTTATACTGAGCAACAATATCAGACCTGGTTAACAACGCTCCCAGGCCAGCAAGTGTATGCACATATAAACAGCATCTTATGTTTTCAATTATTTCTGTAATGTTACCTTTTTATTAAACAAACAACTGTTTGTTTAATAAAATCAGTCAAAAGGTAGATTCCCACAGTGCTGGGCAATCATGTACATCTGAGATCAATTTACTTTAATATGTTTAGAAACGCATGAATGCCTGTGCAAAAAAAAGTACAGGTTTAAGTGCAAGCGCAGCCATTTCAGATAATATGCTGGAAACATATACCGGAGAAATTGCGCAATTACAAACAATACACCACCAGCCCTTGTAACACGGCGGCTTTCCTCCGGAGTCATGAGGATGAATTCACACAGAGATGAATAACATCTTCTCTGACTTTAACATCTGCTCAGTCTGGGAACCTGCAAAGACTCCTGTGGATCGTACCAAGTCATGACAGGTAGTTTTAATGTTAGCCGTCCCTCTCCCATCTGCCTGTGGATTAATCCGATATCCCCTGAACTGTTTCCCATTTAAAGATGAGTCGTTGATACCATCAGGCTCTGGCATGCGGTTCCACAGGCCAGGTGTTAATGCTCTGGATTCTGCTACAGCGAAAAGCTAATGAACATAATTGAGTGGCTTTGTAATGCCAAGAGAGCAGAGAGGGGCACAGCAGTGCTGCGTATGGGACAGATATTTTATCTTAGGTTTAGGTTTCACTTCCCGCAGGAAGGACTGAAATTCTCCATGAAATTTGTCATGGAGCAGACCGTTTCCTCCCTCCCCTCGACACAGAAACGGAGATTAAAAAAAGGCTTCGCAAAAATCATGCAGGAAGCAGAATAAATGGGGAAAAAACTAAACAAAAAAAAATAGTGCTGACTCCTTCTGCCCGAGGCACTGAATACAGTTTAAAAAATGTAACAAATTGCAAGGAAGCATGAACACAGCACAGAGGGCACGAAATCGAAAAACAAGTCAAAACAAAACCGCCACTCAGCGGAAAACGTGACAACTGGCAGTCCCCCAAGGCCCCCAGTGAGGGGCCCATCACAGCCACCTTCACCTGAGGCACAGGTGAGTCCTAGAGAATCTGCTTAGAGAACAACTTGCAGCTTGCTTGCGTGTGGCTTCCCCAAATCCAAACTCTTGCCTTTTCGGACAGTCTATTAAAAAAAAGACAAAGGTCAACCTTTGTTCTAATAAGCATTTCTAACCCAGACTACATATTCAGCAAAGTTCGCACCCATTGATTAAGCGTTGGGGCTTAAATGAATCTTGGCACTGCTTCACAGTCATCTCACAGGCTGCTCTCATTGAAAATAACAGCCAAGAAAATATAGTAAAGAAACAGCAGACATGTTCAACACCAGTACAGATTACACGGATACGAACAAACAAGGTATTAGAACTACGACTACAATATTCCTGGAGGCTGACAAGGTTCTAACATTGGAAAAAGACCGTGTCCCGAATCAAACGCACAAACTGCTGAATTTTCTTGACGCCACTGAATTTACAAAAACAAGCAATAAACTTGTGTATCGGGGCATTTCTTTGGAGGGCGGAGGGTACTAATTGCGTGTTTGATCTTGCCACAGCATTGTACAGGAACCTCTAATTATGGAGAGAAAATTGGAGAACGAGCCTGCAGACTGTTTCCTAAGTTATTTGGGTGCATGCTGTGAGGACTGTCTCGACCTCAAGCAGAGAACAAATACAAAGTCCTTCAATTAAAAACCTCCTAAATTCTCTGTAACTGCTGGGCTGCCCACCTTCACAGTCTCGTGACCCAAGACAGCAGTGCTTTGGAAATATGTTTGAAAAAACAGCCCAGTCGAAACACGCTCTCCGGTGACCCAGCAGCTGTGCCGTGCAGAACAGAAAGTTTTGCGTCCGAGCCAGCGGGGTTGTCGTATGTGTCTGTGTCCTGACCCTGCCTAAACAACCGCCCCAAAGGCACGTACTGCGGTCTGTCTCATGAATTCTCTCGCTGTCTTGTGACTGATTTCTCTCTCCCTCTCTCTGCCCACATCTCTCCCCACACAAACACACACACACACACACTCACACATATACAAACATACACACACACACACATATACACACATACACACACACACACACACAAACAAACAAACAAACACACACACACACACACACACACACTTCCACATACGCACGCACCCAAAGGCATTTGAAAATTCCTTCTGCGCCTGAACTTTGGCTCCTCCACCCCACCATTCCCGAAAAGTCTGGTCTGAGGTTCTGCTTCTTGTCCTGCTGTTACCACATGATGCAAAGGGCATAATTTAGAGTGGAGTGGCCTCCCCCCTCCCTCTGAAAACAGGCCCTGCCCCAGCCCTACCTGCCTCTCCATCCGTTCTAAATGTCCCGGAGCAAAGCAGCAGGAGAAGGAGCACAGGGGTGCCTGCCGTGTGCGGCTTTAGATCTACTGGAGTCAGGGGGAGATGAGAGAGGAGTCCAAGGAAAGGTTAGCAGAATCAATACCCACACCCTCTTTCAGGCTTTTGAAGGCAGAGTGACCCCTTCAGAGAAACACTCACACACACACACACACACACACACACACACACACACACACACACACACACACACACACAAAACGTACACATGCACAAGCACGCATGCACACACACTTACACAAGCATACACACACACACACACACACACACACACAGAACGTACACATGCACAAGCATGCATGCACACACACTTACACAAGCATGCACACACTCACACACACACACACACACACACATAAGCATGCATGCTCACACACATACGTAAGCATACACACACAGACATGAACACACACACTCACATGCACATACGCACACATGAAAACACACAAACATACTCAAGAATGCACACACAGACACAAACATGCACATGCATAAACACACACATACGCAAGCATGCACACACAGACATGAACACACACACACACACACAAGAAAGATCTGGTTCAAGGGTCTATTTTCCTGTCTTTCTGTCTCTCTCTCTCACTCCCTGGCATGAGTCTTCTGAAACAGAGCAGCAGAACTCAGGGTACATGCCTGACTGCCATTCACTCTGTGAAACAGAAATGGACAAAGGAATGTGAAGGAGTCCACAATCATATCATGTGACAGGAAATAACGGGTGTACCTTGGGCGCTGGGGTCAGGAGAGAATGTTGATGTTAAGGACCTGAGTTTAAGCAAAAAACACTTTGATCAATTGGCCAAGACAGCATCTTACATTTCCTCCAAACTACAACCAGTCGCTGCGAATTCCCTACGGACTCCAAAGTGGCACGGAGTGGTTCTAAAACAAACTCTCCTAACACTAACACATTCCTCTCCATGTCCCAAGTCCTAACAAAATCAAAATGTTTCTTTTGAGATCATTTTTGGACAGATGCGCTCCATATTTCATACATTGGAACCGTGACCTGTTGAATTTTAAAGGCCCAGACTCAACAGTGGTACAAGCAAAGAGCACAGGAAACTCAAGTTAAAGCCGTTATAATTTATAGCCTTTCTTGTTTGTGTTCATTTAAAGTTTTGTAACTCTACCCTCCCGTGAATTCAACATCTCACCCACCGTTCTGAAAACAGTGTTCTCAGATGTTTCAAAAACTCATCCTGTCAGCAGGCAAGTTTATTTTAATGTTACCTGCAGCTGAATGCTATGACAATGCTTTATCTAGGTTTGCCCCACTTAGGCTAAGAATCCTTGTGGCAGAAGCAGTGGTTCTCAGCTGTACAAGACTAGAGACAGTACCTCTGGAAATTAATTAATAGGTAACCCCCATGGAATACATACATCATTACACTTGTTGGATGAGCAGGAGCCATTTTCAGTGTGCTGTACACACAGCCAATAAAATCTTTCCACGCATTGTTTCATTCCATTAATGATGGCTTATTTGTTGCTCTTGGCCATGCCCAGTAGAGCATTCATATGATGATCCTATAGTCATGTAAAAAGAAGAAAAATACATAATATGTACGTTCAGTGCTTTTAGACTTTGAAACTTTTTTCATGTTTGCAAATGGTAGCACTTACACTGAACTAGACAGGACACATTGTAATTTTTTCTTATGTTTTAATTTTATTATCGTGTTTTTATGCATCATCATGTTATTAGATACTGTGCACTACATGCATTTTAATTTTTTTTTTAATTAATCCACAAATCATCGGTTACTGAAACCTCCATCCATCAGGAAAAATAGGTGTATTGCCAGAAATAACTGATTCTAAAACACCCAGGGGTGAGTTGGGGAAAAGAACTGAAAGAAGACTGTTTTGGACCTTCATAATGCTATAAATAAATATGATATTCTGATAAGTTCCCCCTGAACTTAATTTTTTCTGAAAAAAAAAAAACATTTCCAGAGGTGAGATACATAAAGCAAAGCAGCTGATAGTCAAAAAGTCAAAGAGAATGGGCGTTCTAACTTGAATTCTTTCATGTGCCTGTTTTAATCTGTTGTATTTTTTTCATAAATTCATACCTTTTGTATATCCCCATTCCTGTGTTTTTAATGAAAACCTTTTTATGGGAGAAGCAATAAACTGGCTTCATCTCAAACATTTCACTGTTTTGTTTTTCAACATTCTTTTTCAATGTTTCAAAAAATAATTGAAATCATTTCATATCTCCTGATGTCATTCTGTTTTCCCATATTGTTTCAAATTACCAGATTAAGCATGTCAGGAGCTCCAGAAAGCCATTGAGGAGAGGATGAAGATGGCTGAACCTCCAGCAAGCTCACAGAGGAGGGCAGTCTGGTTTCCCTCACAGACATCATTCTGGTTTCAATCATGGACAGCAGCCTGGTTTCCCCTTACAAAGAGCAGCCTGGTTTCAAGCATAGAAAGCGACCTAGTTTCTTTCATGGACAGCTGTCAGGTTTCCCCTCACATACAGCAACCTGGTTTCCCTCATAGACAGCAGCTTGGCCTCAGTCACTGACAGCAGCCTGGTTTCCCTCACAGAAGAAGCTTGGTTTCTCTTTTCTTCACAGGCAGCTGCCTGGTTTCCCTCACAGACAGCTGCCTGGTTTCCCCTCACAGCTTTTTGCCTGATTTCAATCACAGAAAGCAGCCTAGTTTCCCTTACAGACAGCAGCCTGATTTCCCTCACAGACAGCTGCCTGATTTCCCTCACAGCTGGCAACCCGGCAGAGCCAGCAGCGTGTCCAAATTGGCTCAGACGAGGACAGCCTCCTTCCACTCCAGCACTGTGAGATTACAGAGCACATCTTCCAGACTGTCCCACACTGATAATGCCATCCCATCATCCGCGTCACAAGAATGACCACGGCAAGTCATTCCTGCAACCAGCCAACTCTCTCAAAATGCTCTGATTTCACTTCTACCCCCCCTCCCCCTCCATTTTGGAAGGGAGAAAAAAACTGCAATGGCATTAATGCACAATAATGCATAATTAACAACGGACTGTTACAGTTGAGAGCAGGATTTCATTGTGTGGCCAGACAGACACCTGCAGTACACAGAGACAGCAGTGTCAGTTTTAAGTCCTCATTTTGCAGAAAGGTAGGGGAGTGTGTGTGTGTGTAACAGACAGCGCTGTCTGGCAGAGTTAGATACCCTGAGACGAGTGTCAGGCCTGGTCACATGTGACTTCCCGGCCAGGTCTGTTGCCTCTGTGAGTGACGTTATCGGCCTCCATCACTACCATCACAGCCGCACAGGTCTGTAACAGAGTCTGACAGTATTCAGAATGCTCATTTACAGCCACAAAGAGTCCCTTTCTCAGCGCACACACACGTACACACACACACACTCCATACACTCCACATACACACACACAGACACACACACACACACACACTCCATACACTCCACACACACACACACACATACACACTCCATACACTCCACATACACACACACACACATACACACTCCATACACTCCACATACACACACACACAGACACACACACACACTCCATACACTCCATACACTCCACATACACACAAACACGCACACACGCACACACTCCATACATACCACAAACACAAACACAAACACACACACACACACACACACTCCATACATACCACAAACACAAACACACACACACACACACACACACACACACTCCATCCACTCTATATACACACACACACACTCACACTCCATACACTCTACATACACACACACACACACACACACACACTCCACAGACTCCAAATACACACGCACACGCACACACACACACACACACACACACACACACACACACACACACACACTCCATACACTCCACACACACACACACACACACACACACACACACACACACACTCCACATACACACACACACACACACACACACACACACACACACACATACTCCATACACTCCACATACACACACACACACACACACACACACACACACACACACACACAGCGTATTAAAAGCTTCAGGGAAGCTTCCCATGTGGCACGGACACACGATTTTTGAGAGTGTGCACAGACACAGTGGCACCACGGCAGTAAATCCAAATGTCCTGTTGTGACCTGCCTGACCAAACTTAAATGAAACCACACTCTGCCTCATTACAGCATTTACTGCGGCGTGTGATTCTTTTGGGGATATTAGCTCATCAAAGCACTCCCGCTACCAGGAGAGATGCCACAGAAGGAGACAGACGTATCGAAATGTCCTCTGGAAAGACAAACAAGCACAACACAATGATCACACCACATCTTCATCGCACATTTATCCTCCAATGGCATTTCAATATATCACCCAAGATCCTCTCAACACACCATGAAGCACTCGACCAGGAACACATGTCCACACTTCCTCCTCAGAGTAGGATACTCAGAAGTGGAAATGTGTTAGAAGCCTTTTCCATGTTGTTTTTTTTTGCTGGCATTAAAATAAGAGCACCAGGATATCTTTGACTGTAGGCTTTTGAAGTTCAGTGGAACTTGCAGTCGCCTCCTCCGCACATACACACACACACACACACACACACACACACACACACACTTGGCAGGCACTGCAGCGTGTAGTAGGCACACGCCCGGAAACGATCCTTTTCGCATCGGCTGCATCAGTTCAATCACTTTAAAAGGACTTTTCGGGTCGCACTTGAAAGCTTGCAAGAACGTGAAAAGGGAGAGGAAAAGCCTCCGTAATTGAGAAAAGAAAGTTTCTTGTTTGGGATTTCTTCTCTTTAGCAAGTGGAAAAAAGGGGGAAGGAAGAATGGGTGGAGAAAGGGGAGGGGCAAGGAAACCAGGTGCTCCTTCGATTAGTGACATCACTGATAGGCTGATGAGACAGAAGGGGATGAATGGTGTTTGATATGCCCTCACACACACACACACACACACACACACACACTCTTACAGGGACAGTCAGACAACACAAGAGAGAGTGAATGCATATATGTATGTTTTTGTGCGTACACTTATGTGTGTGAGACAAAATGATTTCGTTCATATAGTTCAGTAGGGATTCAGCCTAATAAATGTTTGATCGAAAACCTAAAGGAGGAGACAGTGTAAAACAGAGGCAGGTAAATACAGCAGGTTTACAGGCAGGAAGGTGGCTGTGGGGGTTGGAGGAAAAGGATTTTGGAAGGAAGAGGGAAAGAGAGATGCAGTAGAGATGAGGCTGTAGAGTTAGCCAAATTTGGCAATCCCACAGTCCCACAGTACTCTACACCCAGAATCACCTCCTCCCTCATCTTTCCGTTCCACCACTCCCCCACCCCTACTCCCCACATCCTGAATTCAGCCACCGTCTCAGAGTGAATAAGCAGATGGACAGATCAAAAGGGGAAGGTTACTGTGTTCCCATTGGACAGTGACAGGCAGTCATTCAACACACAGTTCAGCCCACAGCCAAAAGTGTGCCCCTAGGCAGGAAGACAGAACTGACACACCGGTCAAAGCCCTGCGTCTTCTATGAATTCCTCTCGTAAACTGTAATAACCCTGAAGATTAAATATTTATCCTGTAGCAGCTCATACCTGGAGCAATACTCATTCTCACTGATGTAGAGATGCTACCTCTGTCTCAGAGTTATGACTATAAATGACTGAATTCCTTGCAGCGGAGCACTGGGGGTACAGTCTGAATACAAATGCAATTCCATCTACAGCCATGCACTTCACAGGACAAGCAGAAAACCTGCAACTGCACCTCCTGACTGCTGAAAGGCTTTGCATTTCAGGCAAATCTGGGAAAACTAAGAGAAACAGTTTGTGTATGAATGCACATTAACCTTTCATAGCCTTCTAATGCATACACTTGTACATCAGATTTAACAGTCCATGTGTGCTGCTTGTATTAGTTGTATTACTTGCTGTTTATTTTACGTGTAGTAACGCAATGTGTTATGGATTCTGTGATCTAGAGTCTATGATGTATGGTAATGTGTGCACTTGCCTTACCTTAAATTCTAGTCAGGTTGTGGTAGGGCTTGAAAAATGTTATGCTCATACTCACTGTTTTGGGAGTGTTGTTAGCCTGGTCTGACACTGTTGCTCATTCAACTTGAATGGATACACTTCTGTTTTTCTGTGCCCGAAGTCACACTGGATAAGAGCATCTGCTAAATAAACATAATGTAATGTAATGTACTATCCCCTCACAAACAAGTGATGGACACTCAAAGCATGCTTAATGTTCAATGAAAAAGTATCAGTATGTTATCATTTTTTAATAATACTAACCAGACCTTAGAGATGTGATATACATTATATACTTTAAATATGTTATAATCTTCATTACCTGTATTTAATCAGGTCTTGACATTATTTATAGGGTCATTTGGAAAGCCAACGAAATGCTTAAAGGTGTCCAGTATGCACCATGTACAGTGGATGTCCTTTGCAAGACTGACTGAAAATACATGCTGTGTCCAACCACCTACAGTATGATCTGTCAGGAAACAACTCCAGGTGCTCTTGATAGCACCAGAAAAAAGTGACGCCAACTCAACAGATTGCTGCTGAGACTTGAGCCTCCAAGAACAGGCGATTGCAACAGGGATCGCAAAAGGACAGTGTGGATCAAAGCCATTTCGTGGTGCCTGCTCTTGGGAAAGGCTGCCAGTATCAGCCTTTGGCAGAGACTCCGGGGGTTCTGCAGAGGTTACAGAGCACTGATGGGAACTGTCCACGTCCTTGTAGCGGTTTGTGCTTGCGATGTCAGGAATCCGCCGGTCAGAGTCCTTCTGTTAAATAAAACTTTATTTATTGTTCAAAGCACTAACACATGTTGACCTAAGCCTTCCAGGGAGCAGAGAAGATACTGCATAGAATATACTACAGAGCCATCGAGATGGTACATTGGCTAACCCACAGTGTACAGCCAGACAATATACAATACGCCAAGTATGTAGCCAGTGTATGTGGTCTGCAGTTCAAAACACAGCACCCTAAGCATATTCTAACACATTATCCTCTCTGTTAATGTTCCTAGCCAAATGTCACTTTCCATTAAAGAAACAACAATTTGCAACCAACAACCAATTGCTGTGATGTGTCTGAGCCGGGATCAGTCAAAGGTTTGGACGCACCAACTCATCGAAAGGTTTTTCTTTTTTTTACTATCCTCCACATTTTAGAATAATAATAAAGACATCAAAACTATGAAACAACACAACTGGAATTACGCAGGGACCAAAAAAGTGTTATATTTTAGATTCCTCAAAGTAGGCAAAAAATACTTTTAAAAAATTCATACATAAGTATCAACTTTACTATTTATATTCGTCTGAGAAACAAACTTCAAGTATTTAAGCATAAGTCTTTAGATCAAAATGTCTTTGAATGCACATTTCCCACTATCTTAATCAGGTGTGTCCAAACTTGTGACTGGCACTGTATGCTGACTATGGCTAACGCTAATAAGCACTCCACATTGTCCTCACGCAGCACCACTGCGGAGAGCTGCTTTACAGTGGGTGTCAGTGTGGTGCTGAATCTGACACCGCCCCTGACGGCGGCGGGCTGATTCTAATTAATCTGGGCAACGGGTAGCGGCGAGTCGTCCTCGGCAACCACGGGACGGTCGGCAAGGAGAGGCTGAATGTCACACAGCTTCTGTGTGGAGGTGGTCTTTCTCAGCCAGTGGTCACATGTCGCGGGAGTTCTATTATGCAGGGTCGGTTTATGATGTCATAATAAACGTCCTTTCCTATTCCTGCCTGTAGGAACCAGAGGGTGATAACTCATTCTGTGCCGTTTTCCGGGGGGTCAGAGCGTCTGATGAGTGTCTGACTGCGTTAACCAACTGTGGCTGGAAGGAGACCAAAGGTCTTTCATTTATTCTCTTTTTCAATTACAGGATGCCTCAGAGTTCAATTGGTTTGGCAATACAGCGTTCTGTTCCTGATGGGGCCTGAATGTTTTGAGTTTATTCCATTATCTGTAATTCTTTTCCAGACTTTCTGGCATCTCCATGGTAGCTAAGTAAAGCATTCTACCTCTGGGAAAATGCTAAAGGGTTCACATGAGTGACCATGCGGTCTCAGACAGGAGACGAAGTGATCAGCTTTGCCCTGGCAGGGAGGTCTGAATGTCAGATCTTAAAAAAAACATGCCGTAGATAGACAAGAGACAATTATAGCACCGATGGACATCTGGATGGTCAAACACGGTGCTGCGTTCTTCTTTGTGTGGACCACACTGGTGGAGGAGTGCAGATGTATTACTCAGAAGTGATTAAACAGTGTTTAGCCAGAGTCCTCAATCAGTATTAGGGAGATTGAAATGTAATCCTGAACATCAGCTTAACATCCGGCCTCGGGAAATCTCTCCCTCTGCACTTTTCACGAGCTAATACCTGATGAGAATTGCAGACCAACTGTAATATATTCAGCTACCAAAAAAAATTGTTTAAATTAAAACAACTTCGGACGACTTCTTGGAATGCTGCATCCGAGCTTAGCAGCCATGGCTGGCACAGTAAGGAGGAAAGCACCTTAAAAACAAACACTCAGACCTACGCACACGCGCACACACACGCAAAACACACGCACATATGCACACACACAGTCACAGATACACACACGCACCCACACATGTAAAACACACGCACATATGCGCACACAAAGACACAGATACACACAGGCACCCACACATGTAAAACACACGCACATATGCGCACACAAAGACACAGATACACACAGGCACACACACACACACACACACACATCCCCAGCTGCAAAATAACAACACTGTAATGTCATAGCGATGTCACAGAGATGTCAGAGGGATGTTGCTGGAGCAGCAGCAGCGCGCTGTTATCTCAGATCAATAAGCTCCGCTGACAGGGAGGCCCAGGAAGAGGGACCGGGCAGAGAGGGGCGGGGCTTGGCTATACCATCGCGATGGTCTTAAAGAAGGAAAGGAGGTCAGGGGAGAGGCGGGAGTCCTGCTTGATTAAGATAGGAGAGGAAAAGCTGCCAGAATGTATAACGTGCAGCACTGATCAGCAGACCGCTCTTTGTCCATTGCTCTAAAAAGCTGCACACACTCTGGCATTGTGTATTAACACATACATTACCCAACCTATGCAAAGAAGTCTTGCACACATTTACCAATATTTTGCAAAATATAAATTCACATAGATGTTGTTCAAATGCACAGCATGAGTAACAAAATATATTGCCTCTTTTATAAATGCAAAATTATGCATATGTCGATTTTTCTACAACATGGCATTGCTGAAAGTAATAATTGCTGACATTTAGTTACTTTACACTATACATCATGTATTTGCAAATACAAATTGTATATTTTCATTCACATTTAATTTATTGTTTATCTATTGTACATGGATAGATAAAAATAAAGATATTTTGTAAAGTATATAACAGATAAGTACATGATATGTAAAGTAATAACAGATAAGTACATATAATAGATACTGTATATACACAGACAGCTTGCATTTTACATTTGAATACGTATGTATTTCATGAAGAGGTGCTTAGTGTCCATACTAAAATACATCTAGGCACAACTATGACACAGGGTGTGAATAGAATGGATCAGATTAGTACATACTGAGAGTGGCATAAGCTGCTTTGACTCAATTTACAGAACCAGCAAGTAACATGTTAGCAACTGCATCTCGTTACAGCAGAGGAAAAATATCCCTCCACCACACACACATAGACACACACAGGCAACTGCGTGAGGGATGTGTCAATAGGCAGCGATTTACACCAGACCCTTTCTCGGTCACACCAACACCGCCCAGTGAATTCCTGCAGTTTCCCACGTGGAAACCGCTGTACCCTGCCGAAGCCCGGGATTCCCACTGTGCTTCTGTGAGAGCGTCCCCACTGTCAATGTCACTGCAGTGTGTCTCTGACAGATGGCTCCACGTCAGCCTGGTCAGTGAGTCACGCGTCGCGTTTGAGTGGAGATCCGTGTTGAGCTGTTCTCCTGCAGGTGAGCCCGGCAGGTGCGCAGGTGAGGAGGTTACAAATGTGTGACACTCACTGGCCTGTCTGTGACAGCTCTGCCCCCCCCCCCCCA
The DNA here is from genome assembly GCA_019176425.1 of Megalops atlanticus. NCBI lineage: Eukaryota > Metazoa > Chordata > Actinopteri > Elopiformes > Megalopidae > Megalops > Megalops atlanticus. The sequence goes on along the minus strand of CM032884.1, from coordinate 5,569,132 downwards.
ACCCCCCACCCCCACATACCCCCATGAGTCAGTCACTCAAGGCATGTTTCCCTAATGTTTACAGTGACTCATATCTGCATCCCTAATGTACAATGTCTCTCACTCTGAGGTAAACCAGATGTGAAGCTCCGCTTACCGGCAAAGACAGGTCCCGTCTTTCCGGGAAATCTAACATCAGCACGGCTCCCCCCGAAAACAGAGAAAGCCATCTACCTCACGACCAATCCATAACCCCCCCCCCGACCAGGCAGGCCACCTGAGACTTAACCCTCTTCTCCAGCTCTGATCACTCTCCCGTCTGCAAGACACTATCACTCACAGGGTAATCTCTGAGGACCATATTGTGGTAATTGCACCAGCAGAGAGGATGATTGAGATCATTTAAGCATCGCTTTCATGCGGACCTCTCCCACGGACATAGATTACTGTGGTGACTTTAAAGGCCTTTGCAGTGAAAGGCATTTTCAAACGGGCGACACAGTACACATCGCCACAGATGGCATTGTGCAGCTGGCCGCGCACAGTGGACACCACAGAGGGACAGTTTTTGGCAGGGCTGTTCTCTTCTCGTGCTTGGAGCCCTTCGTTTGATGACTCACGCTGCACAAGTGTAGCGTTCCCTGTCCGAAACAGTGCCCCCTCTCTCATTTATTCAGCCCTCTCTCCACCTGGGAGACCTGGCGGCCCTGCTGACCTGTCCCTGCGAAGATACCGTGCGTTTTCCCGGTTTTTCATGTAAAGTGGAGGGATGGCCTGTCACATTGGGGGGCGGTTTTGGGCAGCTCTTTCCGCTTCTCTGCCGATTCGTAATCTCCCTCTCCCCTCTCTCCCTTGAGATAAGCTGTTGCCCTGGAGCCCATACTCTTTCCTCTTTCCGCACCCCCACACACACACACAACCCCCCATTCTCAGAATTTTTCTAAATCCTGCCCCTCTCTGGCAAGCCTCTATTTTTAGCCTCGCTTCCATGGCGTTTAGAGAAGGTCTGTGGCAGCACCATCTCAACTGCCTCTTTACTTACTTTTTTTTTTAAAGTTAAGTTTGGATGTGTTTGCTTTAGTTTCTGTGCCTACCACGTTGCTGGGAAACAGCTGGTCATTTGGGCACAGTGAACCATCAGAGAAATTCCTCTACTCCTCCTGCCCCACATAGTCAGTCCTTATACATGCAAGTCATCAGACATGTGACCAGCTGATGCTGACTATTTCAGACATAGGAACCATGTAGACAAGTCAGAAGCCTTCCTGTTGATAAGTGGATTTATGAATCCAAACCTCAAGTGGCCTGCTGTTTCTGGGTATACCCTTGACTGAACATCTTCATCTCCTTTGGAAACCTCCATTAAAAAGTGCTTCATTAGTTCACAGAACGACTGTGTCACTGCAAGCCAGAAACCCCCCAAGCAAACAGGAAGAATAATGAAGTGAATTACGTATTTCAAAGTGTCAGCTGCTGAAATTGTGTGGGTTTTGCCATGTGTTTCGGGGCCGCAGGAAAGTGCATACGTCCACATGCAACCCTGGGAAGCCTCTCTCCGGTTGCAAACTGAGGCTGTAAAAAAGACTGCAAAGGAACTTAATTTACCACAGTGCTTGGCCAGAGGACAGTGAGAAGGAGGAGATGACTTGCCGAAAATCCTTTGATGAAGTGGGGCACTTCAACCCCAATAAAACAGCCCGCAACAGATCATTGTGAAAAAGGAAAAACTTTACATGAAACCCCGTTGCTTCTCCCTGTCAGCAAATAAATTAGTTACAACAGTAATATCCTCTCAGTGTGTTCGCGTTCTTATCAGTGTCAAAAACGTGACTCAAATGTAGATTTAAAGAGCGGATTCGAAGGCCCGGGAGATCGACTTGACTAAAACGTTTGAAGTATCAAACCATGCTTTGCATGTTGGATCGTTAATATGAAACCAAAAGAGTACGAATGACCTTAAGCTCTTCAAACACAAAAGACAGGAAAGTGCTTCCATGGCTCAGGGGAACTGTCCTGTCGGTTTTTTTTTAGAGAGGCTGGACAAGACTAGAATTTTCACTAATACAAAAGGACACATGTGCAGTATGTTTTTTTTTGTTTGTATCGTATCTTTTGCTTTTGTTTTCCATAAAACATCGGGAGGGGAGGGAAATCATGTCACCAGCTGAACTGAACACAGTCAACATTAAAAAGGAGCAACCTGCAAACGCCACCCTTTTGGGGCACAGTGACACCTGAGATCATGCCAAACGCCAGAGCATTATGGGAAGGTTTCTGGAGGGCTAATTAATCATGCTACAGCCATTCATTTGAATCAACCTCTTGGCACTTGGGTTACATAAGTTATGGCGCCAACACCCTCTGCGCGAATCTCAGCAAAGAATTTCAGTGTCCAAGGGCCGGGTGGAGGACTTGGCGAAACACTGCCAGTTCATATCCTTCTGTGAAATAAGACATGAGCTCTTGTAGAGAAACCCTCCCTCTCTGACTGCTCTCTGCTCACTCCATGACTCCTCAGATCCTCTTCACAGAACACTTTTCCTTGCCCCCAAGACTTCACAAACAATCTTAATTATTAATGTATTACATGCAAATGGTCGGCTGCCCAAAGCTCAAAGCAACTTATCGGCTGTGGTGCTTGTCAGTCAGTCCCTTTTTTCCCCAGCAACAATCCTATCCCCAGTGCGAGTTCTGGTGATGCAGCGAAATCCAATAGGAGCGAGAAAATAAAAGAACCTGCTTGCGAAACAGACCGATGACCTCCCGGAGAGGCGGTGAGGATCTGGTTCGCACCTGGCCACTTTGCGTAGACGGCGGAGGCTGCCCGCACCTTGGTGAGGCTTGGCCATCAGTCTCTCTATCCTGCGGAACTGAGCTCCGGTTGTCGGAGCAAGAGTCATTCTTTTCCCACAGCTCCGCCAGAGCAACTGCTGAGTCTGTTCTCCTTCACAAGGTGAACCGTTGCGAAGTTAAATCCACTGGAAGAGACACCCCGCGGGCAGCAGACTAACACTCACACTTCCACACGGGAGCCGGAGGCGGGGTGAGAGACGAAAAGATGTGGGGGGAAAAAAGAAAGGATTGAATGGGCAGGCTTTCACAGAATACAGCCCAGCACTCAGAGGTCAAAGGGCAGGAACCTTTCAAGAAATTATGACGGTTATACCTTATGTAATGCCACAGGTAGAGAGGATAAAAGAGGTGGTGCATTGATTGTCAGTGGTTGTGTAAGAGGTTTCTGTATTTTATATTCTGGGAGTGGAGGTCTTTGCAGGGTTTCTAGATGCAGGCTTACACAGTGGGAGGTGTGGATTATTTAAGAAAAACACAAAACTCACATTTTCTTTCAGCGAATCCCATTCTGACATCCCAGGACACTAGACAGTTATCTTGAAGCTGTTTTCATGTTAGAGGCTGAAGAAGTTGCAGAGGTGAAGACACCCACTCTCCATAGGATTCAGTGAGTCTTTTAGAGTTTGCGTTCACCCAAGTCTACTCTGTGTGGGTTTGCGTGGATTTATACAGCACTGTGCCCTGCCAGTAGTGCTGTGGGCTGTAATGGTGTGTGTGTGTGTGTGTCTCTCTTGGTGAGCAGAAATACAGCATCCACACAAACTGTGAGCACTCTTTCCACAGTAGAATGAGACTCGCCTAAAAAAACAACATAAAACAACAAGAAAAATGTTACGTTTCATTAAAGCATTCTCTGTCCCTGTCCATAGGACTTGCAAACAGCTCTTCTCTTCCAGGAACAAAAAAAAAACACTTCTTTCAAAGTGCAGTTGTTTTCATGGCCCAGTTTCCAGGGTTAGCGGAGGAGTTCCCATTAACCTTTGTGGCAGCAGAAGAGAGCAATCTGCCCACCGCCACGGTCATTTTGCCTTCTGAACGGAAAGAGGAAAGAGTTGTCCCGTGCCACACGGTCCGGAAAACGCACAGTGTAATCCAAACAAGGACAGAAACCAACAGAGACATCCTCCTTTACTGCTCATTCAGGCCTTCATTCCTCTCCTCAAACCAACATCAGCAACACATCTGAAATACTGCATATTAAAAAGTACAATGCAGGTGCCAAAAAAAGAACTGAATGCAGGTGAATTACGGGAGTTTCTTTTTAATACTCCTACAATGAAGTTGGCACCTGTCTTGAAAATGTCCAAAATGCGTTATTATGAATCAAAGATCTCTGTATTTTGGAATATTCATTTTTATGACAATCAAAGGGTATATTTCCATATCTTCATACCCAAAGCGTGCCCCGGTGTTCATAAGCCAGACACTAACTTTATGATCTTCCAAGCATAACCGAATGGCAGTTTGCACATCAGGATCATTTTAAGATCCTTCAAAATCCCTTTTTTCTGGGAAAGAAAATGCACTTATAAGAGAATGATGGTGCACCTGACATATTCTTATTTATACAGGAAATTCTTCCATATATGTAAGGAATGCATTAATACATGGATTCCTACATGTAATATAGGCAGTTTATTATAAAAACTGAACTGATTTCAAGTTTTTACTGTATATCTATGTGATTTTACAATATATACATGTGAACATTATGCATGCAACATTATGCACATGAAGTTTATTATATACGGCAGTGAAAGTTATTTCTACTTATCTTTAAAAACATACAGATGATGTTTTGACTTAAAGCAATTCATATTTCCTAAGCTTGGATTTTTCTTTATTTTATCAAACATCACTAATTCGTTAAGGCCCTGCTGTTCTGGAATCAGTGGTTGTCATTAATTAAAAGATGACATTGATGGGATTCTGAATCCAAAGGTGTTTCGGTGAGCACTGGGAACGGTGACATTAACCGCATAAACAGTACAGCTGATCTCCTTCCATCTTATGTAAAACGTGTGAATGAGCAAAGTCTAAACAATTCTCAAGGACAGACATTACAGTTCCATTAAGAGTGCCCATTTCTGGAGTGGTGCCAAGACAGGAAGGATGAGGGCCACCTTTTCTCAAATACTGGAAATGAATCCAAGGAAAATTGGTGTTTAACTGCAACTGACGGTGAGGACTGTCAACACACTTCTGAGATAAAGGGCATGTGTATGTGAGGGTAACAATCTATTTATTCAACATAACCAATCCCTGGATTCAATCAAAACCACTGAGTCATCTAAAGGGAAAGTGCTATTCCATTTTATCTATGCTTATTGGGCAAGTACTTTTATCCAGACAATCAAATTGATTAAACAAGTTTAACTGAATAGATTCAACTACACAGATTTTTGTCTTCCCCGGAAGAAATTTCTTTCTGTCCTGAATTTTGGTAATCCATGATTATCAAATAACATCCATGATAATCGATGACGTGCATTTTTTCCTCCTACTTGTCATATAGTAATGAATATTCTCTCTCTAATCTAGGCACATAGGAGAGCAAGCTGCAACAGGGTAATGAACAAAAATATAGTGGGGAATTTTTTTTTTGTTTTCACAATGCTAGAAAGTGCCACGACTCTACAGTCACCCACAGCTAATTCCACTCGATGGCCAAGTCCTGTTTTGATGCTTTCAGCAAATGGCACGTACTGTGAACATGAAATGAAATTACCTCATGTACCGGAGTCCTGGCCAAATTCTTAATCTGATTTGCAATCTTGCTGTGCACACTTTTCCAGTCTAATTTGCATCCCTACCATAAATGCTGTTTAGTTAATGTTTCAGAAATATAAAGCCTTTTGTGGATCACATAGCTGGGTGCTGTACACTCAGCGGTGAGAATTGACTGTTTTGCGCCTGGAGATTCTTACATGGCAGGAGCTATTTAGATGCAATGGATTTATCACCAAGACTCTCACCTGGATCTGATCAAAACTGCCATGCTGACTTAATGAAAAGTCCGATTCAATTAAAAATCTGCACTGGATTAATACGTCTCCGTACAGCTACGTATTACAATAAATCACACCAGGAACCATCACCAAGACAGCTTAAGCAGAGACAGACTCATCGGTGGAGGTTTGTTTAATCGCCCAAATAGCACTTTCCCTTTAGATGACTCACTGGTTGCGACTGAATCCAGGGATCAGTTATGTTGACCACTTAACGTGAGTCAGAGAAAAATGTGCTTATAAATTGGTTCAGTCTTTTCTGTTAAATTTCACTTCTGTTCACTTCAAACCCTAGTGAGCTAAAAACTGGAAATATCAGAGAACAAAACTGTTCTACGCAAACAGCAATAACATATAACCAAAGTATTATACCATACCTCTGCCGATCTCTTTATTTTTTCCTTTGTTGTTTTCAGATTTGCAAAACAAAAACATATTACTCCAACAACAAGAGACATAAATTGATCCCAAAAAGACCCTTTGGTCCAGAATCAGCATCTAACAGTAATATATTACAACTTGGAATGTCTGGTGGATTATGTACAACTTCTGAGCTTTGGAGAAATGCGGTTTTGAAGTATTGCTTTGTTTTTGTTTTGTTTCTGTGTGTTCTGGGAGTCACAGGTTTCATCTGTCAAACATGTCAATTACAATGACAACAGCAACCCCATGGTAAAACAAATGGTTTTACAATGGAGAACTTAGCAAGTGACCTTACAGCCCAGGGGAAATCTCACACACTCCATAAATGAACACTCATTAAGAAGCAAGATGAGAAAACAGGCTCATTTCAGAGGACAAACATACATACGATAACCAGTCGGGTTGTGCTGAATTTTCCACTTGTTTGTGTCTGCAAAGCAAATAAATCACAGATAATTACATGGAGAGAGAGGAAGGAATGATGGCCCCTCCCCTCAGGGAGATATTTAAACTAACAGATGTCCTGTCTGCGTCTCTGAATCCCAGTAGGTCGGCCCTCCCCGAACATGACATTTTTCACATTGATTTGTCTCCACGCAGCTGCAAATGACTTGGAGCTCCAGCAGAAACGCTTATCTGCCTGTAACTCAATTATCGGAAATTGAAGCGCAGCACTTTGCAGGGGGAAAAAAAAAGCGTTCCAAAAAAACGCTCTGCAATAATTTTCATAAAGAAGGTATCAAATGACATTGTTTTCCAGGGTGACAAGCACAGCCCACAGCTTACTTATCTCCCCGATATTCTGCCAGGTTTTCGGGCCAAAAGTGATGCACCTCAAGAGTGTGGCTGCAATGTCCAATTAAGGGATGTGAACCCATGACCCTGTGGTTATAAATTCTTACCGCAGCTCCAAATAGCTCTGTGGTGAAGGCTCTCCTCCCTGCTGGCTGGCGTTCCATATAGCCTGTGCCAGATCCCCATCTCCCACGCTTTTGCATGAGGCATTTCCTGGAGCCACCTCTCCAGACTGTGGATCTCTACGCTGACAAGTATGAAGAAACAGAGTCAAACACTAAAGTTTAGCTGAGCTCTCCAGCTGCCATAGCATCCTGCACCTCTCTCCTCCCTGATTGGCTCAGGCTAGGCGGGGCGGGGCTTGGGTAGTAGTTAGTGTAGTGTGACGTAGCATTAAGGAGCAGGACTTGCAACCGAAAAGTTGCTGGTTTAATTCCTCACTAGGGCACTGCTGTTGTAACTTTGGGCAAGGTACATAATCCACAGTTGCCTCAGTAAATATCCAGCTCTGTAAGTGGGTAACATGTAAAAACTGTAACCTACGTGAGTCGCTTTGGATAAGAGCATCAGCTAAAATAACAATAATGTATTGTAATGTACAAAGTAAGTTAGATGAGAGACCAGGTTGCTGCTGGAAGTGGTGTTATGGGGCCTGCAGGGGGCACTCTTCCCCCTCATCCAAGCAAAAAAAAAAACATCATTACGGTGCAGTGACAGGGACATTGTGCTGAAGGAGATACTGTCTTTCGGATGGGATGTTAAACTGAGGTCCCGACTCCCTGTAGTCATGAAACAGTCCATGGCGCTTATTGCATAAGAAGGTAAATTTCCTAAGAAGGCATCAAATGGCGCAGACTGAAGACCCATTTTTTCAGACTGCATCTCGATTCCACGTCATTCCCCAACCACTAATACCTGCTACCCGTATAGGTTGCTGTTTACTTTATGTGTACTATTGGTAACCTATGTAAGTCGCTTTGGATAAAAGCGTCTGCCAAATGAATAAATGTAAATGTAAATGTAAATATTGCAATGTGTTTTGGATTCTGTGATGTACTGACCAATGTATGGTAAAATACTTGACTTCCATTGTCTAGTCAGGTTGCACAGGTTAACTTGTGGTAGGGCTTGAATAGTATTATACTCACACTCACTGGTCTGGGAGTGTTGTTAGCCTGATCTGACACTTTTGCTCATTCAACTTGAATGGCTACACTTCTGTTGTGCTGGAAGTCGCTCTGGATTAGAGTGTCTGCTAAATGAATGTAATGTAATCTAATCTAATCTAATATTGCAAAGAGTAGGGGGCTCCCTTACGGTCTGGCTAAATTTTTTACTTTCACACAGTATTTTTCTTATTTAAGCGGTTTCATTAGATTAAGTTAACCTTGTCAAATTAAAAAAAACTTAGCGAATTAAACACACAAAACTGGCCCAGCCCTGACTGACCCCAGCAACTCCTGAAGAAAAGTTTTGCCGCAGTAAATAACCACGCTGCAGGACAGCTTCCTCCCTGAGCTGGGAAATATCGTACAGCTTGCCCATCCTCCAATCAGCTAAACAAATATTCCCAACAACACATAAGCAAATGCTACCCAATTTCAGGGAATTACAGGCGTGACCGTAGAAGCCAAATATAGCAGGCATTGTAACACTATTAATAGCCTTTTCTGTGTATTGGCTCTCCACACAGAGTCGAGGGAGAATTGGGCTGGCTGGCTGTACACATGTGGCCTAACTTGGGCATAACATACAGGCCTGGGCTTGCAAGATACCATGCCAGGAGTTAAGATAGCGGAGCACTGCTGTTCATCCCTTTTGGGGAGAGCTGATTTGTATGGGACTGACCCACTCGCATACATACACACACACTTCCTGCTTGCGGGGAGGGGTTATGCAAGTTTGCCATCTTATGCAAGCCAGTGAATCACCTCGCTAATCCACATTTCCTCTATTTGATAATCCTGTGTTGGGTGGGGGGGGGTTCAGCGTCCACACAAATTGGGACAGTAGGAGAGACAGGGATGGAGGGGAGGGGAGAGAGAGACAGAGAGAGATGTGGGACATACAAACAGAGGGAGGGATGCAGGGAGAGAGAGAAAAAGAAAGAGAGAGAGAGAGAGAGGATGGATGATTGACAGGCAAACAGAGGGAGGGACCGAGACAGAAAGAAGAGACAAAAAAAAATGAGGGAGGACGAGAGAAGTAGAAAAACTGCCTGTCAGCCCTTTGGGACAGCACTCCTCTGCCCACCCATTGCTATGACAACCCAGATGGGCAGATACAGCCAGTGGTCATCCCCAACATCAGCAGGAAAGGCCTGGAGGAGTGGCCAACTGACCATCTGACCAGCGACCGTCAAAGAGGCAGCTGTCAAAGCACTGTCAAACCCTCTCTGCTTTTGACTGGAACAGCAGTTTAGCATAGCGGCAAAGAGCAGGGCTCATAACTGAAATATCACTGGTTTGATTCCCCACTGGGGCACTACTACTGTACCCTTGGGCAAGATACTTAACCAAAAATCGCCTCAGTTAATATCCAGCTGTGTAAGTGGATAACATGCAAAATTTGTAATCTATGTAAGCCACTCTGGATAAGAGCATCCGCTACATGATAATAATGTAATGTAATGTAATGTAATGACCACACCACTTCCTATTCAGCAATCTGACCACGAACTCAGTGACCCTGTGTGAGCCGGGCCTGTGGGCAGACAGTAAGGCCTGCATGCAAGGCAGAGGGTTCAGAGATGAACCCAAGTAGGAATACTTTTTGCAGGAACAGAGGTATTTCAGTGGCAGCTCCCATTATAATGATGCACGGGCCTCAGACAGCTGAGAAATGAACATTGTGGCTTTTTTTATTATTATCTGTGCAGAAGGTGGGCCAACCCATACGGGGAAGCGTCTGCAAGGCAACACTTCATCAGTCGTCCGTGATCCTCAGCTGTCCTGTGATTGGCTCCCGCTCCGCAGCAGCTGGTCTGGGCACAGCCAGCAACCTGGGAGGGGGAGGGGCCACAGAGCGGAAACCTGCCTCTGACTGAGCCACAGACAGACAGCCAGACAGACAGACAGACAGAAGCCCAGATGGGCAGAGGGACGTATGAATGACAGAGGAAAGAAAATTAGTCTGAAGTGCTGGCACAAGACCCCCGCATTTATCTGGAGAGCAGTATTTTCCCTTATCTGAATTTTCCTTATCTTCTCAGGACCATGTTGCCAGGCTTTCGGTAGATAAGGTGAACCTTGAGGAATAAGAAAAGGCATTGAGTGATTGGTCCTCTGAGCCAGAGGTGAAACTAAGTGCGCTGGCCTTCACCGATCATGGCAAATCCTAAAGAAACGAACACCACACTGCAGGGTAACTGATTAAATAGCTGCCTAAAGTCTGGGGCCAGGAAAATGTGGTGGGAGGGCGAGGGGCCCCAATGCAGAAAACTGCATATAAAGGAGGACAGACAGACAGACAGACAATCATAGGGTCAAATGAATGACAAACAAACACAGTGATGTGCCATTACCCTGGAACATCCAGTGTAGTATCCATACCATGCTATTTGAAAGGTTGGTATGCTCTCTCATGCGTGTTTTGCACAGTAATACTTTCTGGCGAGAGGCATCAGGAGTTAGATTATACAGCAATAAACTGCCTGCTGTATATATCAAGCAGGAACTGTAGCACTTCTGCAAGTGCAGACTACAGTAAAATGGCCAGCTTTCATCTGCTTCTTTATCACCTGTCATAAAGAGTAGCCACTTTTTACTGAAAATAAGTGTCATCCCATCCTTCAATTCCATAAAAAACTGCCAAGGCTAGTATTTATAGGGAGAGTTTGAGAAAGTCTGACTTAACTGCATGGCATCCAAACTCTCTATCTTAAGAAAAACTCATTCCAGGATTTGGTCTGAGTCGTATGTATGGCGGCTCAGATTAGTTTGATTTGAATGTTGGTTTGAATATTGGAATCTGTGATGCCAATTTTATACCTGGAACACAGGTGCTCCATCCTTTTCAAAGGTTATATATAATCTGTATGAAATGCTTGAGTGGATATACTGCTCTGTGAGCCGGTAATGTGTATAAAAATCGCTTTCCACAACTGAGATGTAACTGTTCCATTCTCAGTGCCAGGTCAGTAACGCACATTGAAAATGTATTTGATTACAGCTTTCCTCAGTGGGTATTAGAGGCATTTCTTCATTCGGGTGGCTTGGTGGCTGTCAATCAATCAGTTAAGAATTTTAAAATTTGGAATGTTCACCAAAGAACCCATTTCTCCACAAATATTCAGTTATTTTATATATAGGAATGGGCTAGTTTAAACAGTTTTATTACTGCTTGCGATTTAATTTTAAAATGTTTCAGTGTTAATTTTATTTCAAGGTAATATTTTAGTTTTGACATCTCACTTATTGGGATGAATGTTATATGTTGTATGTTGTATGAGTGTGGATAAGACTGTCTGTCACATGGAGATATTAATAAACATGTATCCTGCTCTCAGGAATGTTTTGAGAACTACAGTACATAATGTCTTAGAGGAACAGTGATTCTCCAAAAAGTGAATCATAAATTATTTCTTTTGATCTTTTTGCTTGCATAAACAGCAACACACATCAGCAACACACTTTCATACACACTGCACATCTATTTTTTAAACCTGGTGTACTTTTTTGTATGCATTTGCACTTGTCACTCGTTCTCTAGAAAGTCTAGACTAGATGGCCAGAATGAGAATTTAGCCAGGCCATAAGGAAACCCCATAGTCTTTGCAGTATTACATTTACATTACATTACATTCATTTATCAGATGCTGTCATCCAGAGTGACTTCCAGCACAAAAGAATAAAAGTGTATCCATTTAAGTTGAATGAGCAACAGTTTCAGACCAGGCTAACAACACTCCCAGACCAGTGAGTATGAGCATAACACTATTCAATCCCTTCCACAAGTGAACTTGCAACCTGACTAGCCAAAGGAAGCCAAGCATACTACCATACCATCAGTCACTAGATTACAGAACCCAAAACACACTGTGGAACTACACATAAAATAAACAGCAAGTAGCACAAGTAGCACAGCCTGATATCAGACCGGGGAGCAGCTGACCCTGGTTGGTCATCACCATGATGATGTCACAGTCTGCTTGTGACCTTCAGTGCGTCTCCCTGTCACACAGCAATCAGCGGGTCAGGGAAGAGCCGACTCAGAGGAATAGATTATGACACACTGCGTGGCTTTGTCTCAGGGCTGCGCTACTGTGCTGCTGGGGGGGGGGGAGGGGGGGCAGTGCGTGCCCTTAGCATCCCAGCTCTGGGGCAGCGTGCGCCGGCAGGGGTGGGGGGTGACAAGGCTTCAGTGGCTGAGGCAGAGCAGAGAGCAAATGAGTTTTATGCCAGAGCCTCAAGTGATTCCAAATGACAACTGCTATTACATTTCTCTGCATGAGGAAGCTAGTTCGTATGACGTGATCTCCGATATTGACAGGGTTCAGTCCGAATCCCTCAGAACATAACATTACATTATTGTCATTTAACATACACTCATATCCAGAGTGACTGCATAGTTTTTTTAATAGATTTTTTATCCATTTATACAGTTGCATATTTACTGAGGAAACTGTGGGTTAAATACCTTGCAAAAGGGTACAGCAGTGCCCTAGAGAGGAATTGGTTACATGCTCTGTTCCTTACTACTGTACCACACTGCCGCCTACATTGCAGGTAGTGTTTTGGTATTTTAAAAGAGGCATCAGCAAGGTCCATCACACCCAATTTTCTTTATGTGCTGCTCCCCGCCACCATTCAACACCCCCTGAGGGCAGCATACCGTTCCCCCTGTGAATTCACTCCCTTTCTCTAACGACACGCCGTTAGCGCCGGCGTCCCTGCTTCTCCCTCAGGAGTGCATGTGTACGGCCATTAGGTCGTTGACAGTAAAGGAAGACTAATGCAACCCTTTCGGGTCTGTCTCGGTTTGCCACAGGAGTTGCATTCCAAACAACTCCCCTCCCCTCCCGTGCTGATCTCAGATCACCCATCGGCCGCCGAGCACTCTGCGCGTCCCGCCGGGAACCGATTGGAGATCAGCGGGGATAGAGAAGCCATTTTGAGCAGTTTGGAAAGCAGCCAAACTGAGCAGGCCTTAGTGCACCGTGACAGTGTTGCCTTCCATCACACAAACAACAGTAGGAGAGCGTGAAAGAAGGGGGTTAAAACGTTTTCGCAACATTTGGGTAACGTTGCACCAGCGCACAGGCACGTTTCCACAGCGTTTCAGGGACACTGATGGTGGAGCAACAGCTCACAGCTCACACCCCGGCGGCCCGCAGAGCTCACTCACTGAGATGAGCTTGTCTCGGGAGAGTGAGGGCACCAGGCAGCGCGAGGGATCAGAGGAACTTCACAGGGAGAAAAACGTGTCTGCTCTGAATGCCGGAGAAACCAATCGCTCATTCCTTGGAGGCTCAGTGAGCCACATGTACAACCGGAGACACCCTGTGCTGGAAAGTCAGATGCATACATGCCTGGGACGTGTGTACATTTTAGCATACCCTTGGGCAAGGTATTTAACCGACAGTTGCCTCAGTAAATATACAGCTGTATAAATGGATAACGTGAAATTGTAACCAATGTAAGTTGCTCATGATAAGAGCGTCTGCTAAACAACAATGATGTAATGTAAACTAACATACTGCCATTGATCAGTAATTGAAAATTTTCAAAGTATTAGTAGGGGTCTCTGAATTGCTGCGAGTGTCTGATTGCAGGTTTCTTTTGAGGACCATCAGGCAATTGTGACCGAATTTCCGAGGGTTTGATTCTTTTTTGTACATTGCATGCATTTTTTTCCAGTTTTTCCCTAATTTGATTCTGAATGAGTTGGAAAATCATTGGCGTGGCACATGATGCTGTGCTACATGAATGAGCAGCCAGATGGATAAGGTCCCTGTTCTCAGAGTGATAGATAGTGTTGAGCTGCCCCAGTGCTTTAATGATAACAGCCCGAGGCTCTCCAACAGTCATTTCACTGCAGAGCTGGAACCGGGCTGGCGTGAGGCGGAGCCAAAAGCTGGCCTGGTTGCAACATGATTGCTTTTCCACTGCGTTACCTGGCACCGGAGCTGAGGTATGTGATGTCACATGGAATGCTAGCATCTGCTCAAACTGAAGCACTTATCTGGCCTTGTTTGAGCTCCCCCCCTCCCAAAAACACACAGACTCCATGCTAGTTCTGTTGACCTTGGTTTGTTTGGTGTGATCAGCAATTTGTTGTGCCTTTTTCTCCACTCTGTAGTTTCACATTCAAATTTGATCTCATCAAAAGTTAGCGCCTTACGGGGACAGATCCAACAGTGGGGCCAGCTCCAGCAACACTAGGAGGGAGAGCTGACACAGGGCAGCGTGATGAAATGACAGCAAAACCATCTCAAAAAAAAACACAAATCAAGCCAGGCCTCTTTCCAGTTCACTGGCTTCACAGCGAGATGACCTTTCCATTACATCAAATCCACCGCCGGACTGACCCTCCCACTTTAACTGCGCTGTAATAAACGATGGCCCCAGGACAACTAAGTCACTTGTCAACCGGGCAACGAGAGTGGCAGCTCAGCCAATGAGTGGGCCTCCTCTGGAGGAGACAGGGAAGTAGCAGCAGTCCTCATTATTCACCAGGCAAAAAGGAACATTAACTCACCATCTCTGATGGGTAATGATACAGAACAGACTTTTAAACACAGACCATTTCTGTGGAAAAAAGGGGGGAAAAAAACAGGATCACATTTTTAGGATTTCGTTCAATTTTTATTTCCCAGTTTTGTCTGTTTTCTGAAAAAAAGAGAGACACGAGAGGAAAGCAAGTACATTTGTCAAAATCTCAAAAATCACAGCTATAACCTACTCCTCACTATTACTGGGGGTTTCGCTGCAGTTTTGCACTAATGTCGGGAAGAGGGCAGGGTGTCGTCCTGGGTCGTCTTCTCTCTCTGCAGCTATATTATTATATGAAGTTTTCTACAGAGTCACAAAGGCTAGTTTTTCTGCCATCAAAAGGGCTTCTCTCTACAAATTTGCTTTTCTAATCAAGAAAAGGAAGGAAGGATACAGCAAGTGAAGGAAGAGAAAAATATACACCTACTCTATACAAGTTGTCAGTGTTCAAAAAAGCTTTACAAAATAAATGGTGATTTTTTCCATTCTGGCGGTCAAAATATATATAGAAATGCCAACCCACCAGACCACTTTGTCAAAATGGAGGTCAGTTCAAAAGAGCCGAGAGGAATCATAAATCAAGACATGGCTTTGATCACGGGCTAAAAAATCAGCTTGTTTTATAAACAGTACAAAGAGACACGGAATACAGGGACAGACAGAAACACTTAGAACCAACTAATTACCTATAAAACTTTTTAAAAAAAATAAATTACCATACCACACTTGCAAAAGTGAGAGAAAGAAAGCAAAAAAAAAAAAAATGGACTGCATGTCTGACAAGTCCAGGCTACACCTGAACACAGAACCACATGTGGTGCACCAGCTGCCTTTAATAAATAATAATTTGGCTGAGTGTATAAATATGTATTCAGAGCCATGTGCTGGCCTGTCACACCCCACTCCAGTTATCTGACTGGTGTTTTTTTTTTCTTTTGTGCAGGTTTAACAAAAGCCCAAAAATCTAAGTAAATGTTCTGATTGAGAGAGATAGAACGAAAATAGCTCAATCATTTCAGTTGGCTCCTTTGCTTGGTAGCTCGTCAGATGGGCATACAATCAAACTAAACGAAGTTTAAACTAAAAGAAGTTTGTAGTATGTCATTAACAGTGCCCACAGTATTTGTAAATCATGGGAACAGTAGATTTGATAGAATGAGTTTAGGAGTTTGGCCCTTTTCAGACCTAGACATTGTAATATCTACTTTAAAAGCAGCTGTTTGTTGTGCAATAGTACCCTCCTGATAACTACATGCATTACCATTGTTTAAAACTGTATTAGCTCTGATATTAAACTATTCTCCAGACACTAGAGCTGCCCTGTGTTGTGATGGTGCTGGACCTTTGGTGATACAGTATGCAAAAAATGTCACAATTTCTAATTTTAAAACCAGTTAACACATAAAAAGTCTCATAACTGCAGAGATTCCATCTGAAGGTGAACACTCATAAGAAGTGGACATCAAATTTTTCATGTGTATGTTTTTTCAAGGTTACCACCTGTGGAACACACCACTAAAAGAATGTTATCACAGCAACCTGTAACAAAGGAAACTCATTGGACATACAGCCCTGTTCTACAAAGACAACCATACTTAAACATCACTGGTTATAATCTGTATGATTTTCAGGATATATTTCAAGATGAAATACTGTATCAGGAGGGTCAATATTTCTCCTGATATAGGCAGTTATCTGTGTATAGCCTATGGTTTCTTCAATAATATCAAAATCCCTGAAATGACATGAGTAATGTGGCTTTTTGGTTTTGTTTCCACTAGTCATTCCAGAGAATAAAGGAACATTGATATAATTAGATTGATGTTTAGATTATGATAAATTATTTATAATGAAATCCCTTATGTGTAACTTGTGTGTAAAATGCATGCAGTATTAATCTCTTCAATATTATACTTGTGTACTTATTATTAATATTATATAGTTGTTTCTGTAAACATGGATGATCACCAGACAGCATGCATGTCATTGCTGATGTGCTCCATTGTGGCTGAGAATTACCATAACTCTTCCTGCATTTTAATGCCTTTTCATTTACTTACATTTTCATCTTCCTGATAAAGGCAGAAAAAAAACTAATTTAGGGATACACATATGATTTTAACAAATGTAGGTTCTGCTTAATATGAACACAACTTACTTGCAGCATTAAATAATACAGAAAAAAACACAATAAAGGTGGAAAGATGGGAATAGCCTGAGGTCTAACAATCACAACCTTAACCTCTTTATAACTTACATATTACACCTATATAACTTGGGGGTGTTCAAGCTGAACATTAAAAAGATAGACAATGCAATGTACCAGTTGTTGTGGACAGCAGAGCCAATCACAAATGACCACCTAACACACAGGATACGGGGTGCCATTTTGGCTCAGTAAATAATGAGGATGCGGGTTGTCTTAGAGAGCTAGTTTCAGGTCATGTTGATTGGGTACGCATGGCTTTCATGTCTCCTCACACTTTAGTGATGCAGGAGTGAAATCAAACTTTTCTCTGTGCTTTAAAAAAAATAGTGGCAGGCAGGGGGGAAGGAGGCCTGGTCATTCAATAAGGAAAGATAGTGTTCTTCTGGAGTCTGCCTGGGGAGATCTGGGGTTGTGTGGTTTGGCCCTGGCAGGGCGGGATGGAGCTGTGGTCTTTACACTGAGGTCAGAAAGCGCTGGCTGATTCTCCTTTACACTGTGGTCAGAAAGCGCTGGCTGATTCTCCTTTACACTACGGTCATAAAGCGGTGGTTTCTTTCCTTTATGCTGCGGTCAGAATTGCTGGCTGCTTCTCCTTTACACTGCAGTCAGAAAGCACTGACTGCTTCTCCTTTACACTGGCCAGAATTGCTGGCTGATCCTCCTTTACAATGTACTCAGAATTGCTGGCTGTTACTCCATTACACAGTGGTCAGAAAGCTCTGGCTGATTCTCCTTTGCACTGTGGTCAGAATTGCTGGCCATTTCTCCTTCACACTGTGGTCAGAAAGTGGTGGTTTCTCTCCTCTAAACTATGGTCTGAAAGCACTGGCTGTTTCTTTACACTATGGTCCGAAAGCTCTGGCTGGTTCTCACTTACACTGCGGTCAGAAAGCTCTGGTGTCTCTCCTTTACACTACGGTCCGAAATGCTGGCCGTTTCTTTACACTGCGGTGCTGGCTGGTTCTTTACTCCGCGGTCAGAAAGTGCTGGCTGTTTCTCTTTTATGCTGCAGTCGGAAAACTCTGGCAGGTTCCCGTGGCAGACAGAAGGAAGAGTGAATCAGACGGACACTACCCTCAACACTACCGCTGCACATCCAGTCACGACTCACATTTTCCGAAGCGGCTTCCCAAATTCCACGCACTTTGCGCTGATGCCTCCACCAGATAACGATTTTGCTGCCCCGCTGTGTCCCCGCACAGGTTTGCTGAGAGGAGTTAACTCAGGACACAGACCAAGCAACGGTTTACACCTGGTCTGGGCTGATTCTACACACTCGGCAAGAAAGAGTCAATGACAGACACCAGACAGCACATCCAGTACTCACAGAGTGCATGGGGGAAGAAAAAAAAACATGAGTCTAGATCAGCCATTTATTGAGTGCAGGGTGCATCCTCACCTGCTTTGTACAAGGATTTCCAGCAACTGCAAAAAGCCTCAACTGAAAACGGGAAAGTTTAAATGCAGACTTATCTAACCCCTGCCCCCCTTGTCCAGACTCGGCTAGCAAAGGGAAATGCTACGATTAAAAAGACAACACATATCTAACAAACACATTGTTCCTGTGCAGAATCCTATAAAAGCAAAAATATTTCAAAATGGAGCAAAACATTTAAAAATAGATATAACTATACTCCTTGCTTGAGAATGATCGGTTTGCTGGGACAATGTGTATGTCCACACCAAAGGAAGTAGAACACTAGGCTGCCTATAATTTTCTCAATGAGACTGTGCTCTTCTGAGGTTATAAAACGTGTAGCTAAGAACATATCAAAATGTCACACACTGTTAATATATATATTTAACATTAAATATTGTCCTGTGTGTGAATGAGACACCTTACTGTCATCATTATTAAAAAACTTTTAGAAAATACAAAAGATGACATTGTACTAATCAATCTACACATCAATATAATGTTTGTGGACTGTAAGTTTTTTTTCTTTTTTTAACAAAGGCAGAACTTCTATCAAATTTAAATAAACACTCTCTTTGTTGTCTGAATCATTGAAAATCCAAACAGCATCGTATGAATTCTCTAAATCAGCCTTTTTGGAGCTCTACTTCGCCTTCTGTGCCTGAACACACACTGCCCCTTTGGTAGAAAAGTAGAAATACACAACGTGATGGAGAGGCCGAAAGATTGCAAGGCCTGTAGCTACCGCTGCACTGCACCCTTACAGAGGAGAGGTCAGGTTCTTCATCTAATTAAAACATCAGACTACGTTTCATTATTCAAAAGCCTGAATAGCTAAAATGCTGCACGCACACACACACACACACACACAAAAATAAGACAGAGCTAAAAGACAAAATAAAATCTAGATTCTTAAAGCCCACGTGCCCACCCTCCCTCTCCCGATTGTGTAGCACGTAAAAAAAAAAAACAATTCAAAATGTTTCAACCAAAATAAATACCATTCATAGGATAATTAAGGAATATTTCCAAAAAATAAAATCAAAGAAAAAACTTGGAGCTGACCCCTCAATGAACAGGAATGCATGTTTTATAATAACAAAAACATGAAGGAGGAAAAAGTAGTTTTCACATTAAAAGGATAAATAATATGACAGTTTGTGAATTGGACATTGGTTGCAAGGGCTTAACAAATGTCTTGCAGAGAGTAATCCTCTTTTCTAGCTGTGTTAAAAGTGCAGCCCCAGAACAGTGAGGAATTTCAGAGCTTTTCCAAACTCTTCAAGCCAACTCCTAACATTCCCGCAGCGTTGCCGTAACATTATGGCAACTCTATCATTGTAAATGCATGTATACAGCAACGCTGAGGAACGCTGCGTATCTCCTGCCTTTGAGGGGGGGACAAACACAAGGAGAACTCGATGCTGAACTACTTTCTTCTATCCAAAATGGAAAATAAAGTACAAAATAAAACTACACAAAAAGTCCAATTATCTAAAACCAATCACAGCTACAAAACCCATTTAAAAACTTTCAAATCCCAGAAAATAAAATCTTGTCATTTTTTTGTCCTTAGAAAAAAAGGTGTTGGTTGAATCTGGAGCAGTTTCGATGGGGCCGGCGGGGTGTGGTGGTGGTGGGGGGGGGTAGAGGGCGGTGGGTTGAGCAGAGAGGGATTGTGGGATATCAGGAAGTGACACGTGATTGCGGACAGCAGTGGTGCTCCCCACGCCTGGATCTCCGCCAGTGTTCTGCAGCGTGTCTAAATGTTCCACCGGCTCAGGGAGGGCTGCTGGGAAGGGGTCAGGTTTGGGGGGTTAAGGGTCGTAGGTCATGGTGGTGCTTCAGCTGGCTGGCTGTTTTCAGATCGGCTGTGTTTGGTGTGCCCAGGGCAGCGCTGCCTTTGAGATCGGTGGAGCAGAGCTCCATATGAAGATGCTGGTGGAGAGTTGAGTGAGGGTGGGGGTAAGGGGTGTAGAAAGCTAGGGGTGGGGGGGGGGGGGAGGGTTTCGTCAGGGAGAGGTCTGGGGGTGCTGGGGGGTGCTGTTTGTTTACATTCCTGATGCTCCCCCGTCGTTCCCCTGCAAGAGCAAAATATTGCGTCAGTTTAACTCAAAAAGCCAAAAACCTGGATTTATTATTTTTTTTTAGTGACTGCCCTCAAAACACAAAAACAGAAAATGAGAAATCAGTGAATCAATAACTGGCACAGAATCCCACACGAGGTATTTCAGCTCTAAACAAACGCCAAACAGGAACCGTGTGCTTGGACTGACTGGGGAATTTCTCTGGCTTCCCTTGTGTAAACCATTTTGGAGTCGCGGCAACAACGAAACACGAAATCCAGCAGACCTCCCACGAAGGTCGAAAACGAGGGGAACGGAGCTGGAGGGGGAGGGTTTCGTATCTACTGGCCAGTGGCACTGCATACACACCGGAAACACTGCAACCCGTGAACTGGTAACAACCTCACCCTTCCACAAACAGAGGCAGTGCAATTAGCACTGTATGCATATATCATTAGATCTCTCTGTTTGGGGCGGCAGGATTCCACCCCACCACGCTGTTTAGACAAGAAGTCATCTCAGCTTTGAAAAGACCAAGCAGCTTTTCAAGTGCAAAGAATTTTTTTTTTTTTGAGGAAAAGCAGTTCTGCACCGCTGCCTGGATCTGGACGTGTCTTGTTTGACGGCACTGGGTGGGCTTGCAGGATCCGGGGGCCTCTGTGAGGCTCTCCAGCTCTGGAGACAGACCACGGCCCTCCCGGAGGGTTAGAGAGGTACGGGAAGACTGCCAAACTGCATGCCTCAGACCCCCTCTCTGCACACAGTCAGTGTATCTGACAGAAACCAAATAATGGCACTCGAATCTGTTGGAAGGGAGGCACTGATGCCTGCAGGGGAGAGCTGGAGCCAGATTGCTACCGCCACAAGGCCAGGCTCTGGAGCTTACAGCCCAGGCCGGACCGGGCCGGTCTGGGCCAGCTCCCCTGCACTGTCTGCTTCCGTTGGCCCGCGGCCCTCTCTGATAAAGGGCTTCAGCCGCCTGGCTCCCCGAAGAGTCCGCTTTGCTGAAAAGCTGGCAGACACGATTAAATACAGAGGCCACGCTGGCAGACAGACCGGGCTAGAGGAAGCTCAGCAGGGGGGCATTTGGCTTGGCCAAAAAACGCCCCATAATTCTGCGTATAGTGGGGGGACAGAGTCACAAATCTGCGGGAGGATTATCAGACCGACAGGGTTCCCATGACTGGGCTGTGAGGTCAAACAATGTCAAACACTGCGAGAACGTTCCGTGTCAGCTGGGACCCAGACTGGCTTTGAAATATCCACTGAGGCCATTCTGGGCAGTGCTAAGGTAAACTCTCCAAACCCAATTCTGCTGGTGGGACGTGGTGGCTGTTTTCTCTCAGCAGAGGAATGCAGGCAAACGTGGCATGACTAGGAGCTGACACAGAGAATGCTTGGGTGGAGGTTGGAGGTTTGTGGCTGGTCTGTGTGTGGGGGGGGGGGGGTGGGGGTGGGGCCGGGGGCGGGGGGGTGGAGCTGAGGTGAAGCCCGATGCGGGTCACTCACCCTGACAGGGTGTGGCGGGGTGTGCCTCACTCCGGGGTGATCTCGGTCTCCTGGTGAACCACCACCTTGGTGACCGACATGTCAGGGTGCTGCTCCTTTGCCTCCTTTATGGCCTGGGCCAGGGCCTGAGGGGCGAGGGGGAGGGAGAGGGAGAGGGCAGAGGCCAACACAGTCATAACACAGTCATAACACAGTCCCCATACAGTCAAAACAGAAACAGTCACGACACAGGCAGAGCAATCACAACACAGTATCCATACAGTCATAACAGTCACAGCACAGTCCCCATACAGTCAAAATAGTCACGACACAGTCAGAGCAATCACAACACAGTATCCATACAGTCAAACAGTCATGACACACAATCAAATACAATCAAAAAAGTCAGACACAACACAGTCAACATACAGTCACCATACAGTCAGAGCAATCACAACACAGTAACCATACATTCAGCACAAAAATTCAGCACAATCACAAACAGTTGATATGTCATTCAAGCACAGTCAAACAGCTTCAGTCACACACGTACAAACACACCCTCTCACACGCATGCACACACACACAACACACACACACACACACACCCACACACACACACACACACACACACACACACACACACACACACACACACACACTCGCTCCTCACACCTACACCAATCTGAATGACCTCACTACAACGCCATCTGTAAATGTGCTCTGGAATGAGGTCAGACGCAGGTGGTGTCCATTCCAGCAGGAACTACGACCGCGCGTGCCGAATATGTTGTGTCAGTAGAGCTCAAGAGCGCTACAGGAAGTCCGCCACTCCTGCCGAGACGCATCTCTCGAGCACCTCATGAGCTCTCTGCAGCACAGGAGACAGAGCTGCCGCGGCGCCATCATTAATTAAACGAGTTGCCGACATCCCATTTTCGCGGAGACGGAACCGCCAGGGCACGCCCGCCGCCGTTATATACCAGCCGGCGATGCCGAGGCCAAGCGGTTATTACCAGCCTGAGAGCGACTGATGCCCACTGTCCGCTCCACCCATTGGGTCGTTATAAAGCCCATTACTGCAGCCAGACTCCCAGTGAGCTGGGCCCTGCAGTCACGTCCGCGGGCATGCACTTTCAGGGAAGTGTCTGTTAAACCGCAGCTGTGAAAGCAGGTGCTGGGCCATGGGGGGACTTCTGAAGAGTCTTTTATGAGTTTTTAAAAACCCGGTTTGTTTTTCCCAGTAAGTGCTGCCAAGAGGCCAGGCAGCGAGCGACCGTCAGCAGAGCGAGGACTGTTTTCGGTGCGAGGGACTCAGCATTGCGGCCTGTGACTGCAGCGGAGGGAGCCGCACGGAGAGGCGGCTGTGTGTGCAGGGGTGTGCAGGGGCGTTACTGCTGCTGCCGCTGCCACGCTTAACCGAGACAGGAGGGGAATTTAAGAACCGCAGCTTCTTTAGCAGTGAGGGCTGCCTACACGAACTGTTCTGCACCAACAAAACTACAACAGCGGTAAGGTAATGGGGCAGCAGTGTATCTTAGTGGTAAGGAGCAGGGACCGTAACCGAAAGGTTGCTGGTTTGATTCCCTGCTGGGGCACTGCTGCTGTACCTTTGGGCAAGGTAGTTAACCCAGAATTGCTTCAGTAAATATCCAAGTGTACACATGGATAATTCAGATGTAACCTATGTAAGTTGCTCTGGATAAGAGCATCAGCTAAATGACAATAATGTAATATAATGTAATGTAATGTAAAGTACTCCCAGCTAACACGTACTGTTCTCTCAGTGTTGCCCTGACGACCTTCACCTCCACACTACAGAAACAGTGAGAGGAGGCATAGCTGGGCGGTGAGTGCTCCTCGGTTTTCCCACACAGAGAGGTGAAAGATTGCACAATCAGGGTTTTATGCACCGAGACTGGATGAGATTGCGGTGCCGTACCTGGTCGTGGTCGATCTCGGCATCACCGGTGATGACGATCCTCTTCTCAATGCGTGTCTCTGAGACTCCGCCTTTCACCATCTGCTGGGAGGGGGGGTTGGGGGACAGAGAGAGACAAGGGAGAAGATCAGAGTTCAGACGACTGCTGCAGTCAGCCAGAGCTTCACCAGGACCAGTGAGAGTCTTATGCCAACAATCACACTCAGTGGCAGCCCTCAGACTTCAGATATCTCCAGTGGGCTCTTAGCACGGCTCTCTGTGACACTTTGATGGAGACGCTGGCACGGTCTCTCACACAGACATGAGGATAAATTCTGACTGCACTGCTGAGAGGACTCTCAGAGCACTGCAGAGATTGCGTCCCTGAAAACAGCACGATGACCCATGGCTCCAGGTTGCCCTTCTCTGGCCCTTCAATGCGGGTCAGAAAGCCGAGCAGCGCCCCATGTTCGACTGTTCGCTCACCTTTGTGATCTGGGTGGTGGTGGTCTTGCTGACCGTCTCGGAGGTGATGGTCTGAGCACTCAGAAGCACGCCGGGGTCCTTGTCTGAGATGCTCTCTGATGGCTGTGGGAGAATGGAGACGGGGGGCTAGTATCAGGGACTGTCACACAACAGGCTCATTATAGACTGAAGCTGTGGATCCTACCTGAGCAGATTTGTATGTGATGGTTTTTGGTTTGGATGAATCCCACCTGAGCAGACTCATATGTGGTGGTTTTTGGTTTGGATGAATCGTATGTGGGCAGATTTGTTTCTGATGGGTTTTGGCTTGGATCAATCATACCTGAGCAGACATGTATGTAATGGTTTGTGGTTTGGATGAATCATATGTGGGCAGATTCTTATGTGATGGTTTTCGGCTCGGATTAACCGTACTTGAGCAGATTTGTATGTGATAGTTTTTGGCTCGGATTAACCGTACCTGAGCAGATTCGTATGTGATGGTCTTGGTCTCGGTGTGGACGATGGGGACCTCCTTTGTGGCGATGTCACTGCCGAGGGAGTTGGAGACATTGGAGATGGTGACCGTCTGCGTCTTCACCAGTGGGGGCTGCAGAATGATGGACACACACACTGAGCACCTGTGCCACCTGTCTTTACCTTGCCTTCTCACCTGTCTTTTTACCTGTGCCACCTGTCTTTACCTTGCCTTCTCACCTGTCTTTTTACCTGTGACTTTTTCACCTGTCCTTACCTGACCTCACCTGCACCACCTGTCCTTTCCTTACATGCTCAACTTCTTTTTACCTGTGCCACCTGTCTTTACCTTGCCTTCTCACCTGTCTTTTTACCTGTGACTTTTTCACCTGTCCTTACCTGACCTCACCTGCACCACCTGTCCTTTCCTTACATCCTCACCTGTCTTTTTACCTGTGCCACCGGTCCTTACCTTACCTTCTTACCTGCTTTCTCACCTGAGCCAGAGTACCTGTCTTTCTCACCCCAGCTGCCTACACACCCTCCTTCTTTCCCCTTCACCTCACCCTGATGTGAAGCCATATGGGCTGGCTTGCCTTGCTTGTTATCCCTGCTTTTTCCATTTCCCCATCTCAGACCCCACATCAACCGATGGAGACATTATACAACCCAACAGCACCGTCCCCACCTGTGACTGTGAGTTTAGCACCCTCTTTGGAGGCAATCTGTGAGCAAACCATGTGACGGGGCTTCAGCTTGGCCATTCTTCCCATCACAGACCGCGTATTCCCCAGAGACAGGCGAAAGGATTGGTGGAAACCAGAACCCCCAAGCTAAGAAGAAGAGTTTCTCCCACACCAAGAGAGAGATGAGACAGAGAGCACATCATTGTCAGAGGGAAGGAATGAATCATTCATGCTCCTTCCCAGAATGCACCTGGTGGGAGACAATGCCTCTGCCTCCACCACCACCAGACTATCATCACCGCAGATGAAGAGCCAGGAAAGTTCAGGTGTTTCCACCGGCCGCCACCGGGCAACACTTCTGCAGCAGGTTGGACATGCAAAGCCTTGATTGTTCTAAATCAGTATCAATGACTGACCTACCAATCATCAGTGAGTGTCAGTCAGAGGCCAGGGGAATGCTGGGTAGCTATACCCTGCTGCAGAGTTTCAAGAGCGCTTCCCTCTAGCCCTTGGAATCACACAGGAGACGGACGAAAAGAAAGGACTGCTTCATTAACGAGAGGAGAATGGGCGAATGTTCTACCTGGAAGCAGCGTATGAGGTAAGGACCCTCGCTCACGAAATACGAGGCAGGGGACGCTCCGATAACCCCCACCGGCTGCTCTGTTTCTGCTACAGCGGGGTCGTCTTCCTCCTCAATGCCAGACAGCGGGCATTTTGCTGGGCTGTGTGGCTCAGGAAGATGGCCGGCTTTTGCAGCCTGTTCCACTTGGCCGTCTGTCTCGGGGGGGTGTTCTCCACTAAGCTCCGCCTCCTTCTCCTCCGCCTCATCCCCTGACTCCAGCCCCTCATCGCCTTGACGAGTCGATGGGGCCGGGACACCGTCGCCTTGGTTGGTGTCGCTAGGTGCCTCCCTCAGTAAGTTACTGTTTAAACCTTCCCTTACCGCCGTAGCACACGCGGTCTAGAGACAGAAGCACAGGACACATCCACAAGGGGGCAGACATGAGCATAAATGAAATTAAGGGACAAGCTTTACAAAACACATTAATGCAAGGGGGGTGGGGGTGGGGCCTGACTGGAGTCCTTTGGGTTTTGGAACGATGGCTCCAGATCAACACAAAGCAGCAGCTTATCTGAACAAACCGTTAAGGAGTTTCTCCAACACAACAGTGCCAGAAAATAAATAAACAGCTGAACGGAAAAAAGCTAACATTCCTGTGGTTTGGCCACTTCCAGGCACTTGTTTATATCCTGGCAATCTTATCTTGTTGTCGTCCAACAGTAAGCCTCAACATGTGAGACCCCCCCCGCCCGACCCCCCCGGGGCATGAAGAGGCACCCGTAAGCTGCAGGCATCCAACAGGATCCGAGTGCAACAATTACCGACACTCAACTCCTCAGATATGCAGATTATGCAAATTGGAGGCATCAATAAATTACTCCAATTTGCATTTCAATCCCTCATCTTCAGGCTCAAACCAAAAAAAAAAAAATCTGTTCACTATTTTTTTTTATGTTTCTCTTTTTTATGGGGGCGGGGCTGGGAGGGGAAGGAGGTTAAGCAAATATGCACGTTCTGTTTCGGCTGTCGAGTTGATTTCAGGGCCAGAAAAGCGAACGACGTGACAAATCTCTCCCAGCGGATCACTGCGTTCAGCGGACAGCAACCTTCTCACAGAGCTGGATATTAAAGCAGAGCACATAACGATTACACTGCAGCTCCGAGGAGCCAGGAGGATGACTGGGCTGGAAATAAAAGTTCTAAGCGGGAATAACAGGCTGAAATGAACCAACACATAATTAGGACATGTTTCCAGCCTCCCCAGGCTGTTTGCAGTGGATCTGGGGTCCAAATGAGAATCAAATGAGAAGACTACAAGACCAGAAGACAGCGATGTCACCACCACATCTGACACTCAGTGTTCCTCTCACCTTCACATGGGACCAATGTTGCAGCAATGTTGAGAGAACGGTCCCTCAACACAAGAAGCATAAGATTAGTCTAAGGGATTTTTGACACTGCTGGCACTTGCTGTGCAGCAGGTTTCCTTCATTCTGTACATACGGGATTGTCTGGTTCATGGACAGAACTGCCTGGCAAACTGCCCAGTGAACTCTTGTTAAAGTGACATCGCAATTTGACTCAAATGGGGCTGAAGAAGTGTTATCTCTGGGCAAGAGAGAAGAAACAGACGAATGGTAGTCTGCAGACAAATTTTTAGCATAACGTCCGTTTATCAAGGTGCAACAGTAACCCTTCTCAGAGTACCCTCAAACACCCCCTTCCCCCCACAACCACAGGTCCAACCAAGTGAAAACCAGGGTAGCATAAGTACAGATTTAAACAGCACACACATCATACATGCTAAAACAAAGTGGAACAAACAAAGAAGAATCATAGTTCCCAGGTCCCAAATTCAGTCCTTCCTTTTCTAGTGTTTGGTAATCAAAAACATGACACTGTGACCACAATTTCAGTCACCACAGTACACATTACACCTGCAAAAAGATAATTGACAAACACTACACAAACCAACTGGCTATGTCCCAACATAATACAAAGTAACCACAATATAAACAAAACTAAAATAAAAATGACTTTTCGGTGTAATCAATAACTATCAATAAACTAATCCAAAGTAAAATAGTTGAGATTAAAAAAATTAATAAAACCGCTGGAAAGAAGGATAACGTAAAACAAAGTGTAAACAGCATTAGCTTGTCCCCGCAAGTGACTCGGAGTGTGTAGAGTATACAAAGCACCAGGGCCACAGAGCCGGTGCATGTGGTGAGGAGACGACACTGCCGCCCTGGTGGTGCAGTAGGGAGAGGCAGTTCTGTGTAGCTCAGTGAGCAGACGCATGCACTTAAGTGTCTCCAGTAAACATGTTTAGGAGGTGCTTCGGGGGAGAGGTGCACGTGACTCATCTTAAACAGACGGGTCTAGGTCTGAGTGACCCCTCTCTGACTCGCACCATGGCCACAGCTTGGGGCTCCGTGTCTACTTTGAGCAGAACCGTTCTGACACTTCCCTAGTTCAGCTGGCGTACCCACAATGCATTGCGGCTGCCGGTCTTGCGAGGGTGAGCACCCATATGTTGACCAAAGTGTGCGTTAGTTTAGCTGCATGCACCGCGTGGCTATGATGGAGCACTGTCCGGAGCTACTCCAGCAGGCTAACTCCCCGCGAAAAAGGGCATTTTTTTTCTCTCACAGGGAAAAAAAATTCTGATTGTCACATCTGGTATGATTAGATTACATACTGCAAAATGCAATTAAGTCTCCATCTGTTGGTGTTTTAGCATTTTTTCCTGTTTGGAGTAAACAGTTTCACTATGCTTCAGTGTCAAAACAGCATACATGTAAGGCCTAATGCAATATAGTGCAACACTACAAAATTTCCTTAGTGCCTACTCCAATGAGGGTAATAACAAAAATAATGATTCATAAATACTCATTACTATTACTGTAATTCTTAAGTGTTTTGGTTTCCTGTTCAGACCTATGAAACCCCTGGCACCACAGTAGCCATGTACTGATTGTACTGATGTACTGATTTGCACGTTATTCAGGGACTTCAGATTTACAAAAGTCAAAACAGTGGTTCTTGCCACATTAAACAATAAGGGCTCTGAATAAGTCAGGTAGGCCACACCCACACCTCTTACTGGTCAATGTTTTCCACTGAACCGTATGTACACTGCATTTCATGCAAGCATTTCACCACTGCTGTTAAGAGCAGAGATGTTTCCCTCCACATAATAAGGGTTCTTTCTTGGACCCACCCCATGGAAAGGCCGAATGTCTTTGCTCATTGGTCAGTTCAGAATGGCTGGTCTTACAGCCACTCAGCAAGGACACATACTCAGTGTGAGCAGTGTCCACCAGAGAGAAGAGTTGTGAAGAAAAACAAAACAAAAACACCATCAACAAAAGAAACAGTCCCTTGCAAGCCTCAGGACTGTGCAAGTACACCCAGAACAATTACAAAACACCAGGTAGCGTTCCCCCATTGAACCTAAATTTCAGAATAAAACACTACATGGTAACTGTAAAAGAAGCCGGCACAAAGCAAGAAGGTTTACAGCGAGCCGGCTTTCGCGTCCAAAGAATGTTGATCAGTTCCCAACAGCAGCAGAGAGAGAGCTGTTGGATTGGAGTGTTGCCTGCCCCGAGTCTATGGGTCTATCAGTCGAAGTCTTTGTTCTACGCAGGTGGAGGTAGGGGGACAGAGAGGGCGGGGCAAGAGGGGGGCAGCAGTATCATAAGACTGGAGAAACAGGAGGAAACAGGAAGTTGGGGGTCCCATTCCCATCATTCCCATCGTTCCCATGCCAGAAAATGCACATGACAAAAACAGGAAAGGAAGGAGAAAAGGAAAGGGATGGACACTGAGGAGGAAAATATATATTTGTTCTGTTTTTTTGTTTTTTTTGTTTTTTTATAAAAGGGGAAAAACTCTCGCCCTCTTTCTCTGAAAGCTGAAAGGACAGAGCCTACAGCACATGGAGGCGCCGCTGCTGAACAGGTCATGTCAGGCAGGAGGGTGGTACGCTCCCCTCCCCGCCCACCTCCCCCGAAATGGGCCGTCATACGAACAGCAGCCACCACAAAGTCACAGCCACCACCAGTAAGCAGGACAGGAGGAAGGAGACGCGGGGACGCTGGAGCTTCAGGGAGGACAGCTGGCAGGGCTTGGCCTCCTCAGGTATGACGATGGAGACCTTGAAAGGACGCCCCTGCGCCTCCTCCACCTCCTCCTCCTCCAGGAGTGGAGGTCCCCCAGGGGCAGGAATCCCCCGAGCCCTGATCTGCTCTTCTTCCTGCACTAACATAGGACGTCCCTTCGGCTGTGTTTCATGACAGAAGACCAAGAAAGACAGAGAGCGATGAACATGTGGGAGATAATGGACACAAAGGGGGGTGGTTTGGGGAGGGGAGGGGGCTCAGAGAGAGGGGGAGGAACATGGGAGTGTGCAAAGGTGGTGCCAAACAACATGCTTTGTTCGATATCCGTTTTGGCCGTTCTAACTCGTTCTTTTCTTTTTTGGTCTGGCTTTTTTTTTTCCTCTGGACAAATTGTTCATTTGGCTTTAAAAAAAAGCTAATTGTTTCTAGGGATAAGCTGATTATAAGGGACAGAAATTGAAAGCCCCTCTAAATAAAGAATAAGTGGCCAGAGATGACAGTAAGTCTCTGTGTTCACGCAGCCAGTTTCACAGCAGAAGCTTGCGTCTTTCAGCTCCTGTCACTGTGGTTCCTCCTTGCCGCTGTCGCCTCGTTATTTTGTGCTGGCAGTGGTTTGCAGACCGCTGGCAGAATGTAGCCAGGGGGTGGGGGGGTTGCTCGTGCGCTCTGTCCAATACAGGGGGTCCTACCCCCTCCCCATCAGGGGGCGCGCACAGCGGTGGTGGTGGCTAGGCCAAACTCCAGGAAGCAGAGGCATCGTCCCTCTGAGTTTTTAGGGATTCGGCCAGATGGAGAAGGCACTTTTTGATTTTTTTTTTTTTAATGTTTTTAAAGTCGATTTCCTGACTCTCTGTAATGGCTGATGGCAGGATGACAGTGTAAACCTTTTGACAGAGACTTATTTGAGATTACCCGACGTCGTTAGCACCTGAGACACGCGAGACCCGTAAAAACTCGCTGGTTCGGACTGGCCGGACCACCACTGTGCGCCAGTCTCACCACCAGGGGGTGACGATGGGTGGGTGCCCACTGCATGCCTGGCTGTGCTCTGTAAACATTAAATCCAATGGGAAAGTCCTACCATTCTGGCAAGGTGTGAACAGCTTGTTAGGAAAGAGGGGAGAATGGAACCATTTTCCTCCATTCCTACATGGAGGGGGTCTGCGCAGTCAGGCAAGGCTCCAGGCTTTTGGCTCCTGGTTCGAACGCCAGGCAGTGAACAGTGAGTCTCAGATTTCGGCCAGACTTGAGCGCCAGGAGGCATTGGAAATGGTGGAATATACTGCTGTTTTGATCAAGGAAAGATGTACCTAAGGCATTTATTTGTCATTGATCATGTATCCAGGTTTACCAAATAGAAGAGATAAAGACAAGAACGAACCTCTCCTTTTAGTGAGAGCTAAACTGTTCCTCACAGGTCAAAGGTCAAAGAGGTGTGGAGCTAGGTGAGGAAAAAACAACAGTGTTTGGAAAGAAACCCATGCAGATATTTACAACAGGGGTAAGGGATTCGACCCAGGCTAAATCCTTTGACATAGGCTGCTGGTCCACTGCGGGCCTAAATTTGCTCTTTGGTGGAAGAAGCCTACGGGCACAGAAAGACTACAGGGCTGCCTGGAGCACCGAGGGGACACAGCCGCCGTGTCTCTCCCCCCCCCCCGGCACTTTATGAGAGGAAGAACTGGGCACGGAGCTGACTGAGGCGGATGAAGTGGTTGGGGTCGCTGTGCTGGCGCAGAGGGGCATCTTTGCACACCCCGGAGCCGGGGGACGCGGGGGATGATGGAGGGGCGGGGGGAGGGGTTCTGGGACACAGACTGCCGGAACAGGACTTCCGAGGAAAAAAAAAAAAGAAAAGATAAAAGCAAAAATACAATAAAAGGAGGGACGGTGTGGGGAGAGGGACAATAGGGAAAAAGAGGGAGAGAAAGACAGAAAGAGAGAACACAGAACAAAGCCACCGATGAAGGAGAGAAGAGAGGGGGAGAGGGAAGACACAACGACATGGAGAAGAAGAGGGGTCAGTTATTCCTCGCTCCTGAGGGAGAGTCATTCTTTGTCCTTCAGGTTCTCCATATATGTATATATATATTTTTTATGAACAAATACGCATCAGAAACGTCACCACAGAGTCATGCAGCTTCGCTCTCAGGTCCAGCTAGCCATGCCAATCGCAACAAGCAGAGTCCAAGCCCAGAGCAGCCATTGGTGGAACCGCGGGGGGGGGGTGGGGTGGGGGGAAGGGGAGGGGCTGTGTGGATGTTGGCACTTTCGATGAGCCCATCTCAGAGTGCAAACCCAGCGGGGGATGGGGGGGGGGGGTCAGCGCCAGGGCCAGAGCCGCAGCCCGGAGCGATCTGCTGGCAGCACACGCCTTTCTTTTCTCCGCCTCCCGCAGAAAAGAAACGCCCTTCTTCTCCTTCCTGCAGCGATTTCCAATGCGTTAGCAGCTCCCAGTTAGAGTACCTTTACCTCTGCGACGCCACACCCCGTTCTGCGTGCTGCCGGGAAGGTGGGCGTCTTCACCTGTGCGCGCACACACACACACACACACACACACACACGTGCACACACACGCACACAGACACACCGGCTCATGTACCCATATTCACTGAGTTTAGGCAGACAGAGAGAAGGGGAGAAGGCAGGTCTGTAAACACACACAGAGCAGGCTGCGGGGGGGGCAACTGCAGAGACTGGACAACTCGATAAGGTCAAACAAGCATTTGTGTTCAAGAGCTGTGCATTCACACTGGACAAAGCTGTTTCCCAAACACTGTAAAAGCAATCTAGCAATTCTGTCTCCACAAAAACAGCAGATGTCCGATGGCAGATGAGGTAGGCCAGAGAGGTCAGGACACATTTACAGGAGAGAGCATGCACTGGTAACGCATGGATATGGAAAACTGGGCATGTTTTATGCCAACACATTCACCCGCAATCTCTCAACACCTTCAATAATGTGAATGGAGGGGGCTCTGCAGATACAGTGGTAATTACAGCACTAACACTGGACTGCACTCATACAGCGCCTTTCCCGGACACCAGAGAGCTTTACAGTGAGGGGGCAGGGTGAATCACCTCAAACACCACCAATGCGCCGCACCGAAACGGCTCACCACACACCAGGCGTAGAGGCGGGGGTTTATGTAAGGGATCTGTGGCGTTTTCCATTTATATTCTTACACTCCTCCATGCGCACAACAAAGCGATTTCACACATTTGGAACGTTCAACGATTTCAGCCTGAAAATCCTCTACAAGCATGTCTTACAACAGCTCAGGGCAAACACCCAGCATCCTGTTAGGAGGCAGTCAGCACTACGGACCTCATCCAGCTCCAACAACCCCACAGAACCGGAACACCAGCCCCACTGACCAGTAACAGCGATGCACAAAACCTGCAATGCCTTTCCACGCCAAGGCCCTTAACAGGATCTGAACCAGTGGGGTGCCTGGGAGCTTTGGTCACATTCCTTGGCTGCTGATTGGATGTCACCAGCCAGCTCCCGCTGTGCTCATTGGTGGGTTAGGAAGCGCCCTTTATCACAGAACCTCACCTTATCTGCCCATATAAAACTGGTCATCAACATATTAATATCCAGAGCCAACAAATCACTGTGACCGTACCGGTGCACAAAGCCAGAGAACACAACTATCCTTTATTGTTGCAATGGTGCCACCATGTGGACACAACGCTTACTGCCTATTACAAACCTACTGTATCAAGCCTGGCACTACTTCATTCTCCCGCTGCGGTTACTGAGCCCTGCAGCACTGTAAGGGATGACAGCTATATGGGACGATACCGAGGGAGTCCAGCCGTGTGCAGACACAATTGGGATGCACCTCTGTAGCCTCCTCAGAAGAGCCATCATAGGAATGAGCCCGTGAACAGAGCACTGGGCAGACTGCTGAGCTTCATACTCTATGCAACTCGCAGGACCCTGATCACGGCATTCCCAGACACTCAAAGGTGTCCAGCTGACACACAAAGCTCTGGTGACCTTCTGTGACACAGTGTCAGAGACCCGCTGCGAGGGCTCTCAGATCTCCTGGAGCAGGTGAGCGGGGGTGTGGGGGGGGGGGTGGTTGGGTTGTGTTTGGAGGAAGCCGGAGATCTGTTCTAGCGATCTGCGCCGGCCCTAATGCGCTGTTTCAACATGCAAAAACTGCAGCCCGTCTCCACGGCAAGTCAGTCCAGGGGCGGCTGGAGAAGAAGTAAGAATGGAGAGGCGATGCTACATGAATAATGCGGAATGCTTTGCTTCTTTTCTGTTTTTTTTTTTTTTTGTACAGGGGAGGTGTGAGCGGTGATGTGGCGCGGTGCAGCTGCCGTCGGCTCGGTTCCGCCCGGGGTGTCGCCGGACTCACCCCGTCCGCGCCCGGCTGGAGCTGGCCGTTGATGCTGACGGTGCGGAAGGGCGAGTGGGTGGACAGCCGCTTGTCCCACTCGCTGGGTCGGGGCTCCGGCACCGACTCCATGAAGTTCCTCTTCAGCTCGCTGATGCTGGCGTGGTGCCGCATGATCTCATCCTGAGTCTTATCCAGGTCCTGGGAGGTGGGGGTGGGGGTGGGGGGGGGGGGACAGAGGAGAGAGTGGGTGGAGAGAGGGAGGAAACAGGAGGAGATAGATGGCAAGACCAACGAGAAAGGAGGATGGGACATAAAAACACAGAGGAGGGGTGGGGTATGAAGAAGAAACCAAGGTGCAGAGAGAGTGAGGGGAGATGGAGAGAAGGATAGAGGAGAAGTGAAAAGGGGAGGGGGAGGGTGGAGAGAGGGAGGAGACAGAAGGAGTGGAGATAGATGGAGAGACCGAGCGAAAAGAGGAAGATGGATATAAAGATGCAGAGGAGGGATGGGGTACAAAGGAACCAAGGTTCAGAGAGAACAAGGAGAGATAGAATAAAGAAAGGATAGAAGAGGGGAGAAATGAAGGGGAGAGGGGGAGGGTCCAGGGAGAGTGGTTGGTGGGGTGACGGAGACCAGGACAGGGAGAGGACAGGGGTTTGGGGATATAAAGAAAGTGTGTCAGTATCTCTTTCCTTTTTAAAAGTTAAGCAATACAGTGCAAGCAGCTTATGGCTTCCCTTTACACTCAAAGCGAAAGCGAAAGATCGACTCTTTAAAACAAAGGGAAGCTCCATCACTGCACCAACCGCCATTAAAGCAAGTCCTCCTCTGCGCCAGTAAAACTGTCCCATAATGCAACTGGGGCCCCGGCATTCCAAAAGACAGAATGAGCCCCCTTCCAGCTCCGACCACACTGTCCATCAATATCAATGGCTGGAAAAACTCAAAGCGAGCCACTCCCAGGACAGCCTGCCCTTGGGTTCTGGCTGTAATGAGCGGCAACACTATATCACAGCGGTGACACATTGCTGCCCACCCTTCCTTTCCTCCGCTGCCGCAGTGCATGCTGGGTACAGCGCTCTGCTTCGGCTCGTCTCTGCGAAAAGGGCTAGAGCGTTTCACTGGCGTTCCGAGGAGCAGCAGCTACTGCAGGCACAACTGAAGAGTCCTCCTGTACCCCCCCGAATGGGCTCACCTCCACACCCCCAAACCTGGAGGCAGGAGGCCCCTCGGAGCACTGTTCAGGAGGAGTCATGGGGGTGTATCCATTAAGGTGGAGGACTGCCGAATTTATCCTCAGATCCCTGAGAGTTTGGAGAGAGCCAGAACTGTGGCTCAGAGCTCTTCTCCTACAGTGTGCCGGGAGAGCAGGGCGTCCATTATGAATACACCCCCCTCATTCCAGGCCTGCAGTACTGCAGAGGGCAAAAAGTTCAGAGAACCGAGCAGCTAAAACAAACGAGAGCACAGTCAGAGCCAGAGAGCGAGAGAGAGAGGGCGAGCGCGCGCTAGCCGACAGGACTGGAGATAGACATGGCAGATGCGGTCTCTGAGGCCGATTTCCATGGAAGATGGCATTATGCAGTCGGATGATGGCAATGCTAGGATGGTGGCAGCAGCAACAGCAGCGGCATTAGCCTGTTTGGTGTAAACCCTTTCTGCAGAAATATATGACTGGGAAGTTCAGCGGTCAGTGATACCAAGGGCTTTGGGTTAAACCTAAAAATTGCTTCAACAGACGTAGCACCTGTGTTCCGTAATTACGGCAAACTTGACCCATTTCCTGTTTCTAAACCTCCTGCTGTACCAATACACCTATCTTCACACCACAATGGCTTCTAGCAGAGCCTATTTTACAGTACAACATTCAGCCTTGCCTCTCTGCAATCTAAAAAATGATTAATGGTAAACAGAGGGTAAGATGACGCAGCTTTGTTCTAGAACTCGGTGATGTCACTGCAGGCTGTGTGTGACTGTGCTGCAAGGACACAGAGCCCTCCCAGAGAGGACTGTTGCTACCTTAGGATGGAATTATGAGGCTTGCGCCTCTCTCCTCTCAGCAATACTGATCTGTGATCAGTCCAGAGCGCAATGCGAACAGCTGACAGGGACTGAGAAATGATGAGTGATCAGGGTGGTTGATGGGAGTAGGGTTTGGTTTGGAACATAACCCCTGCTCTGCGTTAGCACAAGACAATTTTCCCCCCTCAGTAAAGTCTGTCAGAGAGCCTTGCGGACAGCATGGACCATACTGAGAGGACTATGTGGCCACACCTTTTGTTAAATGCTGTCTGGAGTCACATGTTCTAACTCTGAGGGTAGGGGACTGGGGTAGCGGAGTTGCGCATTCAGGGAAGAGAGATGGGAGGGTAGGGTGGGGCGGAGCGGGCAAAAATCATATACACTGGCAGAACAGGAAGGCTGCTGGGAGGGGGGAAGGGGTGCATAACCAAAACAAAGCACCATCCTATTCGAACGTGCGTGCTGGACTTTCTGAAACGGGTCTGAGTTCATTAAGGGCCGGTTCAGTTTCATGCTGGTGAAAAGGGGAACTAATAGTTCGTTAGACCTGAACATTCTGTTACATCACAAGGCCACACAGCTCTGCTGCAATGGATTTTTAAAAGCAGAAATAAAAAGAAATAAAACAAAAAGTCCTTTCTCTGGCTGTGAAGCCCAGGCTCTGTAGGAGACCTGGTGATGAGGAACACACCACACTCCCAATCATATATTTTGCAATAAGCAGCGGAGAGATGGAGAAGTCCATTCAAACAGAAGCGAATACTGGGATTAGAACTGATGCGTAAAATGGCAAAAAGGAAGAGAAACGGCCAAGGCCGGGGGGTGCGCTATGTTCTGTCCAGCTACGGTGATGCAGGGGCAAACAAATAACCAACGCTGGCCAAAGGAAAGTTCCAGAGTCATCTCATGCAAGTCATGCAGCAGCAAACAGTCAAAGAGCAAGAAGAGACACACTGCTAGTGACAGACAGCTCCAAAGTCCATACAAACCTCCAACATTAAATTGCTATGCCTGACATAAATAGTTTCACCCTCAATTTTCTTAGTTCTTTTCTGTGAGGAATGAAAAGAACAAAAAAAAAGAAAAAACAAATCAGTTTGTTTCCTTGGTGCTACTCTTGTGGCAAAGCAGCTTTGTTCTTTGTAACTGTTTGACTTGCGGTCGGTGACAAACGTGACAGGTGACGAATGAAATCATGTCTTCTACAGGAGGTGCAGCCAAGCATGGTCAAAGTACAGGGTGACCTTGAGCCCAGGAGAGAACACAGAGGCCTCAGGGGGTCAGAGGTCAGGGGTCAGGGGTGATGGGCGTGGGGTGACCAGGCAGGTAACCGCAGGCAGTGAGGGGTTGGGTGGGGGTGAGGGTGAAGGAGTGGGGCGGGATAGAGAGACAGTAATCTGTTTATGCACATCATCAGAACCCCGTGGAACACCTGCACGTTGGGTGTAGTTCTTCAGCGTTGCGTTTGTGCTGTAACATCACACGTGAGTTTCTGACATCTGAAAGCAAACATGCGGTGACAAGCCAGGCAAACACAAATAAAAGCATTCTGATTTCCTCTGACAACCAGAAGTTGAGCTAAGTAAGTTAAGAGGTTATGTTTTCATTAAGAACGTCAGGGGTTGATTTCAGCCAACAATCACTGCTCACAATGCAGTACATCTGGGGTATGCAATTTGCAGAAATGATTAATTACACGAATAACAGTAACGATATTCAAAATATGGAGTTCTCTCAAAACAGTTCTCTCAAAGTTAAAGTCAGGCAAAAATGACCATCACTGTGAGATTTAAAATGTGATCTTGATTACTTTCACAGTGTTCCCAAAAATTGTGAACGTCATCTATAAGTCAAGTTAAAATACAAATGTGTTTATGTAACTGATTGATTTTATTGACTGGATTTCTGTCAGCACCAAGCCCCTCTAAACAGTGAGTGAGGTGTGCACAGGCCCCATGGGATTGCGTAATCTGGAAGCCATCTGGGTATAGGTGTGAGGGACAGGCCTCACTCCAGGAGGCGGAGTCACACTACAGGGACCACCAATCACAGTCTCCAAACAGACAGCCCCGCCTCGCTTGACTGGCTCAGCAGACAGAACATTAGGTAAGGTTCCGAAGATCCCGTAGATTTCTCCAGGTAGGAAACCTGGGTAATTTAGACATCTGCTGTTCATTATCTGTTACATGCTGTTTCAACAACAGCAGGTAAATCCACTGTGTGTGTGTGTGTGTGTGTGTGTGTGTGTGTGTGTGTGTGTGTGTGTGTGTGTGTGTGTACGCACACGAGAGAACATTATCAAACAAGTCCCTGCTTCCACTCCACTAGCAAAGAAAAAAAAGAATAATCACCATCTTGCATCTCTGGTCAAGTTCACAGACTAACCAATCTCACCCTGTCTGAGGCAGCCAATGCAACAACTTCCTGTGACATCACGTACCACCTGACCCTTGTCAGAACAGCATGACAGACGTGGCAGCCACTCACATGAGTGTGTGTGAAGACACAGCCGAGGTAGGGGGGAGGTAAATGAACAGGACCAGTGACAGCAACAGTGAACAGTGTACTGTCTCTTCCAGGGAGGGGCGGGTGGGGACACACTAAAAGGGGAATATGGGAGCTTAAATGAGAGGGGGTGCGGCATGGTGGGGGTGGTGAAGGTGGTGACTCCTAAAGCGCAGGCCGGAAGGTGGGGCGGCCGGAGAGCTAACCTTCCTCATTCGCACTGGCTCCGCGTCCGCCCGGGGCGACTGCCAGTCCCCAGGGGGAGGGAAGAGAAAGGGAAGCACAGGTTAGCGCCCCTTGCCTCTCGCTGATCCCCCCACCCCCCCCCCCTCTAGCCAATCACTGGACACAAACCTGTGCCTTCCTCTCCCCATTGGTGGCCGTGACCGTGGGGGCGTCCCTCCGCTCCCTCCTCGCCGCCGCCTACAGCGGCACAGACAGAGTTCAGCCGGGGGGGCGGAGACGCTGTACTTACCGCCGACGAGAGCTCCAATCAGGCTTTAGGGGAACAGCTGAGCCGCGTGCTTTACAGGAGCCTCACTGTGATCATCGCTACCTGGGCCTGGCTGGAGCTAAACGCGCCAGGCCACACCCACACGCACCAGAAGGCTCAACCAACCATTACATCATCATTTAGCAGACGCTCTTATCCAGAGTGACTTACATTAGGTTGCTATTTTTACATGTCACCCATTTATACAGCTGGATATTTACTGAGGCAATTGTGGGTTAAGTACCTTTCCCAACGGTACAGTAGCAGCCCCACTAGGGAATCGAACCAGCAACCTTCCGGTTACGGGCCCTGCTGCATAACAGTATGCTACACTGCCACCCCGAGAGAGAGCCAAGGCATTTAATAAACCCCAGGGCTTATTACCGTAACTGCTGAAGTATTACTGCCACTTGAGTAACTCCACTATCAATCTTGTTCTTTTAAGAGCACCAACGCTCATGCTTACATTTCATTATAACAGAGCCACTGGAATCTGTGTTATTTTAAGGGTGAGAATGAAATAACCAAGTCAATCTGTCAGTCAATAACTGTCAATCTGTCACAACCTTTAACTGTTGGTACAGTGAAGACTTTACATCTAGACAGTGGATATAACATACATCTAGGCACCACATGTGTGTGGGGTGATATTTTTGCATGAGGGATTATTGCTATGCACCTTATGATGCGTGTCATATCGAGATATGTACCTTTTCCTGACATGCCATGCTGAAACACAATCCTAACAACTACTACAACTGACAGATATTAAAATACTCAACAATGGACTAACCATATGCATACCCAATATACATACACAAGGCACGCTCTAAGTGTATTAATATCCATGACATATCAATAAAGCAGAGTGCAAAAACTACACAGAGCATTTTATAGTAAATCACTCTGCCTGAGGAAGCGGAGAAGAGTCACACCCCTGACGGAGCTCTACAAATAACCTGATTGGTCCTTCCCACCAATAAACGAAGCACAGTCTCCACCCTTCCAGACAGAGAGGGAGTGCAGCACCTCCCCTCCCTGCAAGCGACAGGACAAAGGGAGGCCGATGACTGATTGTGTATCTCCCTCCCAGAGGGCTGCAGTCCAGGAGACTTCCTCTCTGTCTGGTCATGTACACACTCGGTTTAGCAGATAAATCAGCTCAATTAAAGCACTTATCTACTCCTCCCAGTCCGTGGGTCATTAATTATCTGAAGAGAGATGGACCTCCTATTAGTGTGCGTCCCTCCAGGACCGGCTCTGAGATACTCGAGTCTATTGCAATCGTGAGGTAATAGCATGCAATCCCTGTGTGCATATAATTGGTTCTTTGTTCAGACATACAGCAATTATAAAAATATCTACAATCACTGAGCTTCTGATATTACATGGAATTGTATTACATGACAGCGTTATAGGGAACAGTCTTGATTTTATGCTGCTTTCAAGATCACAGTGCTATATTCTAGAGGGACGTATGTTCTCCACATCTCTGGTTTTCAGTAACTCCCTGTACTAACACTGCAGTCTGATACTCCATAGCGATGCTCTGTGCTGTTATCATGTCTCACAGTATCTCTGCCCCAGTGCTGCCCCCTACAGGCCGGCGCACAGTACCTTGACCTCCGGCACGGGCTCCGGTTTGGGAGGCTCCGCCGGCCGGATCTCCGCCTTCGCCTCCGCCTTCTTCTCCTCGATGCGGGCCGGGCGGGCGGTGGGGGTGGAGGCGCGGGGCACGGGGGTGGCGATGGGAACCCCGGCCTCCGCCAGGGCCACGGGGGAGATGACCGGGGCGCTGACCGGGCG
This sequence comes from Megalops atlanticus, assembly GCA_019176425.1. Taxonomy (NCBI): domain Eukaryota; kingdom Metazoa; phylum Chordata; class Actinopteri; order Elopiformes; family Megalopidae; genus Megalops; species Megalops atlanticus. The sequence continues at coordinate 5,527,760 of CM032884.1, read as the reverse complement.
GGCGGCCCTGTCGGGGGTCGCCACCACCGCTGCGGGCAGGGAGAGACGCGGGGAGGGGCGGGGTCAGAACGAGCGCCCAATCCTGAGATTCTGGGAGAGCCTATCCCAGCTCCATGGCACACCCTCACCCCCATGGCAACAAGACAATCTCTCACACACACGCACTCCCACTCACACAAACACACACACACGTACAAAAGACCACCAACCGCAATACACTGAACACAGATATTTCACAAAACACAAATAGAATAGCTGAACACACACTGGGCACAGACACATTTCAACACTTCACAGACTACAGAGGAAGCAGAATTCAAGAGTTCAAGAATCCACTGTCAAAAGGGCTGAATGAAAGCATCATTACCCAGGCTGTAACAGTCCAGACCTGCGGCTTTACGCTGGTACTGCCGTCATGGCTTCTGTCACCAGCAGAGGGCGACACTGTGGTGCATAAGATGCTTACCTGGAGGGAAGGAGGGCAGCACAGGAACGGGCTCTGCAGGGGTGCGGTCCAGCAGCAGGAACCAGTCGTCCTGCCACCGCACTGGAAAGAGTGTGAACGCGTTAGAGCTTCCACAGCCGGCCGGACCAGCCAGGCCCAAAGAAGCCGCTCACTGCAGAGGTGTGGTTATCCCCGCTTCAACACACAGCAAAGAGCGGACGAGCGGAGAAGCTTTCTCCATCTTAGCCCATTCAGACTCATGATCCTCTGCCATAGCATACCGTCAGGGTTGAAAAGCAGGCACTCTCCGAGTGGAACGTGCCAGAATCACAAGAGCGTTCCTTCTGAGGCTGTTATGATGCTGTTTTTTTGTCCCTCAGAGATTTTTGTTAGACGCAGAACCTTAATTGGAAGGGGGAAGCAGTGTGAGGAATGACGATGTTGGTAGTCGCAACACAAACCAAGTATGGGCTGAACAAGCAGAAAGTGGTTGTGTTTTAAAAACCTGCACATCCGCGAGTCCAACAGCGGAAATCCACAGGCATGAAAGCGTTTGGAATGCACCACTTTGTTGGTTGCGCGATCTGTGAGCTTGCGAAGTAAGCGGTGAGTAGCGGGAAGTGTGCGGGGGGGACCGCTCGCAAAAACCACAGGCTACCTGGGAACGCGAAGGGGGTCCATGATGGACGGTCGAACAGCGTGAACCAATCATCTTCCTCCGGCTGAATCTGCCGCGTCACGCGCTCCGTGAGCGCCGGGACGGGCGTTGGAAAGGCCGGAGCGGGCTGGACAGTCTTGTACGGGACGGCTGGGGGAGCACAAAGGAACACCTTCAGAAACCCACCGGGCATAAGCCCAACCACGTCTGGACGCTCAACGTGATGTTCAGTCAATGCTACACAAACCGCCACATACAGGCCAGTGTACTTTATTCCACACGCTGAAGCTTTCTGGATTAGTCGCACCATACATCAGGATGATGGGAGCTTCTTTGGGGTTGGTGGTTTTGGGATGTGTGGGGGGATACCTGAAGGGGATTGGTCTAGAATCACAGGTTCCTCTTCAATCTGCAGCTCCTGCAGCCTCCTCTCCTCCCACTCTGTGGTGATCACCTTTTCCTCCCGCTCTATGGTGGTCAGCTCCTCCTCCCACTCTGTGGTGGGCGCCTTCTCCTCCCACTCTATGGTGGTCACCTTCTCCTCCCACCTCTCCCCCTCAGCTACAGTCTTCACTGCAACCACAGAGGAAGTGTAGCTAACGTTGGTACAGGCTCAGAACAAGCCAGCAGAACCCTCAGAATACGAGCACATATCTTTCACAAAACACACAGAGGGCACAGACACATTTCAACACTTCATAGACCACAGAGGAAGAAGAATTCAAGAGTTCAAGAATCCACTATCAAAAGGGCTGAAGATAAGATCATGACCCAGCCTGTGAGAATGCTGATTTGTGGTTTTACCCTGGAACTGCCGTCATGGCTTCTGTCACCAGCAGAGGGCGACACTGTGGTGCATAAGATGCTTACCTGGAGGGAAGGAGGGCAGCACAGGAACGGGCTCTGCAGGGGTGCGGTCCAGCAGCAGGAACCAGTCGTCCTGCCACCGCACTGGAAAGAGTGTGAACGCGTTAGAGCTTCCACAGCCAGCCGGACCGGCCAGGCCCAAAGAAGCTGCTCACTGCGGAGGTGTGGTTATCTCTGCTTCAAAACACAGCAAAGAGCGGACAAACAGACGAGCGGACGAGCAGACAAGCTGTCTCCATTTGTAGCCCATTCAGGCTGACAATCCTCTGCTGCAATGTGCCGTCAGGGCTGAAAAGCAGGCGTGCTCTGTGCGGAACGTGCCGGAAATGACAGAACACTCTTTCTGAGGCAGTTATGGTGTTGTTTTTTTGTCGACAAGCAATTTTTATTAGACGCAGAACCTTAATCGGAAGGTGGAAGCATGGTGAAGAGTGATGATGTTGGTAAAGTTGCAAAACAAGCAGAAAGTGATTACTTTTTTAAAAACCTGTACATCCACAAGCCTAAAAGCCAAAATCCAGAGAATGAAAAGCGTTTGGTTGGTCGTGCCGTCTGTGAGCTTGCGGGGTAAGCAGTGAGTACTGGGAGGGGTGGAGGGAGGCCTGAGGAAAACCAGGCTGAGGTGGGCTACCTGGAAACGCGAAGGGGGTCAATGATGGAAGTTCAAACAGTGTGAACCAATCATCTTCCTCCGGCCGCACCTGCCGCGTCACACGCTCTGTGACCACCGGGGCAGGCGTTGGAGAGGCCGGAGCGGGCTGGACGATCTCGTACGGGACGGCTGTGAGGGCACACAGGGACACCTTCAGAAACCAACCAGGCGAAAGCCCAAGAACGTCTGGACGCTCAACGTGATGTTCAGTCACTGCTACACAAACCACCACACACAGGCCAGCCTGCTTTATTCGATGCACCCTAAGCTCTTGGATTGGTCGCAGCATGTGACAGGACGATGGAGCTTCGTTGGGGTTGGCGTTTTTTGGGGGTCTGGGGGGTACCTGTAGGGGGGTGGTCTGGATTCACAGGTTCTTCTTCAATCTGCGGCTCCTGCAGCCTCCTCTCCTCCCACTCTGTGGTGATCACTTTCTCCTCCCGCTCTATGGTGGTCACCTTTTCTTCCCGCTCTATGGTGGTCAGCTCCTCCTCCCACTCTACGGTGGGTGCCTTCTCCTCCCACTCTATGGTGGTCACCTTCTCCTCCCACCTCTCCCCCTCAGCTACAGTCTTCACTGCAACCACAGAGGAAGTGTAGCTAACGTTGGTACAGCCTCCAACACGCATGACTGTCATGACTGACACAAACAGTCCAGCAGAACTTTCAGAATATGAGCACATATCTTTCACAAAACACACACACACACACACACAACAGATTAACACAGACACATTTGAACACTTCTTAGACCACAGAAGAAGTAGAATTCAAGAGTTCAAGAATCCACTATCAAAAGGGCTGAAGATAAGATCATGACCCAGCCTGTGAGAATGCTGATTTGTGGTTTTACCCTGGAACTGCCGTCATGGCTTCTGTCACCAGCAGAGGGCGAAACTGTGCTGCATAAGATGCGTACCTGGAGGGAAGGAGGGCAGCACAGGAACGGGCTCTGCAGGGGTGCGGTCCAGCAGCAGGAACCAGTCGTCCTGCCACCGCACTGGAAAGAGTGTGAACGCGTTAGAGCTTCCACAGCCAGCCGGACCAGCCAGGCCCAAAGAAGCCGCTCGCTGCGGAGATGTGGTTCTCCTCGCTTCAACACCCAGCAAAGAGCGAACAAGCGGAGAAGCTTTCTCCATCATAGCCATTCAGACTCACGATCCTCTGCTGTAGCGTGCCGTCAGGGTCGAAAAGCAGGCAAGCTCCACATGGAACGTGCCGGAAATATCAGTTTGTTCCTTCTGAGGCAGTTACGGTGCTGTATTTTATCCAGAAGCGATATTTGTTAGATGCAGAACCTTAGTGCGGCTGCTGTACAATTGGAAGGGGGAAGCATGACGATGTTGCTACAGTCGTAATACAAACCAGCTGTAGGCCAAAGCAGAAGGTGGTTACATTTGTAAAAACCTGCACATCCATGAGTTTAACAGGCGAAATATCAAGGCAAAAAAAAATGCATGAAAGCGTTTAAAATGCGCAGTTTTTTGGTTGTGCTGTCTGTGAGCTTGCGGGGTAAGGGGTGAGTAGTGGGAGGAATGGGGGTTGGGGGGGGCACTCACGAAAACCACGTGGAGGTGGGCTACCTGGGAATGTGAAAGGGGTTAATGACGGACGGTCAAACAGCGTGAACCAATCATCTTCCTCTGGCCGCACCTGCTGTGTCACGCGCTCTGTGACCACCGGGGCAGGCGTTGGAGAGGCCGCAGCGGGCTGGATGATCTCGTATGGGACGACTGGAGAGGGGGGCACAAAGGGACACCTTCAGAACCCCACCAGGTGAAGGCTCAGATATTCAGACAACTGATGTGATGTTCAGCCATTGCAACGCAAATGGCCACACACAGGCCAGCGTGCTTTATTCCACACGCTGAAGGATGATGGGACCTTCGTTGGGGTTGGCATTTTTGGGGTCTGTGGGGAGGAGAGGGTACCTGAAGGGGGGACATCCGGATTCACAGGTTCCTCTTCAATTTGCAGCTCCTGCAACCTCCTCTCCTCCCACTCTGTGGTAATCACCTTCTCCTCCCGCTCTATGGTGGTCAGCTTCTCCTCCCACTCTGTGGTGGGTGCCTTCTCCTCCCACTCTATGGTGGTAACCTTCTCCTCCCACTCTATGGTGGTAACCTTCTCCTCCCACTCTACGGTGGGTGCCTTCTCCTCCCACCTCTCCCTCTCATCTACAGTCTTCACTGCAACCACAGAGGAAGTGTAGCTAACTTCATCATAGGCTCCAAACAAGCCAGCAGAACCCTCAGAATATGAGCACACATCTTTCACAAAACACACAGAGGGCAGACACATTTCAACACTTCACAGACTACAGAGGAAGCAGAATTCAAGAGTTCAAGAATCCGCTGTCAAAAGGGCTAAATGATAAGATCATGACCCAGCCTGTGAGAATGCTGATTTGTGGTTTTACCCTGGAACTGCCGTCATGGCTTCTGTCACCAGCAGAGGGCGACACTGTGGTGCATAAGATGCTTACCTGGAGGGAGGGAGGGCAGCACAGGCACGGGCTCTGCAGGGGTGCGGTCCAGCAGCAGGAACCAGTCGTCCTGCCACCGCACTGGAAAGAGTGTGAACGCGTTAGAGCTTCCACAGCCGGCCGGACCAGCCAGGCCCAAAGAAGCTGCTCGCTGCGGAGGTGTGGTTATCTCTGCTTCAACACACAGCAAAGAGCGGACGAGCGGAGAAGCTTTCTCCATTGTAGCCTGTTTACACTCGCGGTCCTCTGCTGTAGTGTGCTGTGAGGGTTGAATAGCAGGAACGCTCTGTGCGGAACATGCCGGAAATATGAGAGCACTCTTCCTGAAGCTGTTACGGTGCTGTTTTTTGTCCACAAGCGATTTTTGTTAGATGCAGAACCTTAAAGTGGCTGCTGTGTGATCGGAAGGGGGAAGCATTGTGAGGAGAGACGACGTTGGTACAGTCGCAACACAAACCAACTGGGCTGGACAAGCAGGAAGTGGTTATGTGTCTAAAATCCTGCACAACCATGAACCTAATAGCCGAAATCCAGAGAATAAAAGGCATGAAAGCATTTGGTGGCGTTTGGTTGGTCGCGCTGACTGTGAGCTTGTGGAGTAAGCGGCGAGTAGCAGGAAGGGTGGGGAAGGGGGCACGCTTGCTACCTGGGAACGCGAAGGGGGTCAATGATGGACGGTCAAACAGCGTGAACCAATCATCTTCCTCCAGCCGCGCCTGCCGTGTCATGCGCTCTGTGACCACCGGGGCAGGCGTTGGAGAGGCCGCAGCGGGCTGGACGATCTCGTACGGGACGACTGGGGGAAGGGGGGGCACAAAGGGACACCTTCAGAACCCCAACAGGTGAAGGCTCAGATATTTAGACAACTGATGTGATGTTCGGCCATTGCAACGCAAACGGCCACACACAGGCCAGCGTGCTTTATTCCACGCGCTGAAGCTCGCTGGACTATTCGCAGCATGTGACAGGATGATGGGAGTTTCATTGGGGTTGATATTTTTAGGGGTCTGTGGGGAGGAGAGGTTACCTGAAGGGGGGACATCTAGATTGACAGGCTCCTCTTCAATTTGCGGCTGCTGCAGCCTCCTCTCCTCCCACTCTGTGGTGATCACTTTCTCCTCCCACTCTGTGGTGGGCTCCTTCTCCTCCCACTCTATGGTGGTCAGCTCCCGCTCTATGGTGGTCAGCTCCTCCTCCCACTCTGTGGTGGGTGCCTTCTCCTCCCACTCTGTGGTGGTCACCTTCTCCTCCCACCTCTCCCCCTCAGCTACAGTCTTCACTGCAACCACAGAGGAAGTGTAGCTAACGTTGGTACAGCCTCCAACACGCATGACTGACGTGACTGATACAAACAAGCCAGCCGAACCCTGAAAATACGAGCGCAGGTTTCTGTCACCAGCAGAGGGCGACACTGTGGTGCATAAGGTGCTTACCTGGAGGGAAGGAGGGCAGCACAGGCAAGGGCTCTGCAGGGGTGCGGTCCAGCAGCAGGAACCAGTCGTCCTGCCACCGCACTGGAAAGAGTGTGAACGCGTTAGAGCTTCCACAGCCGGCCACACCGGCCAGGCCCAAAGAAGCTGCTCACTGCAGAGGTGTGGTTATCCCCGCTTCAACACACAGCAAAGAGCGGACGAGCAGACAAGCTGTCTCCATTGTAGCCCATTCAGGCTGACAGTCCGCTACTGCAACACGCCGTCGGGGTCAAAAAGCAGGCGAGCTCTGCGCAGAACATGGCGGAATCACAAGAACGTTCCTTCTAACGCGGTTACTGTGCTGTTTTGTATTCACAAGCGATTTTGGTTAGAAGCGAGGTGTGATGATGTCACTACAGCCGCAAAACAAACCAACGGTGGGCCGAACAAGCAGAAAGCGGTTACGTTTTGCACATCCGCGAGCCTAAAAGCCAAAACTCCCAAAATCCCAAGGATAAAAGGCATGAAAGCGTCGGAAACACAGCGTTTGGTTGGTCGCGCTGTCTGTGAGCTTGCGGAGTAAGCAGTGAGTACAAGGAAGGGTGGAGAGGGGGGACACTCGCAAAAACCAGGTGGAGGTGGGCTACCTGGGAACACGAAGGCGGACCATGACGGGTGGTCAAACAGTGCAAACCAATCTTCCTCCCTCCGTGGTCTTTGCAGCCTTGGCTCAGATGCCACCAGCTCTTGCACGAATGTCCTCTCTTCCATAATCCTCACAGTCTTCTGTGGCCTCAGTTCTACTGTCTCCTCCACCACAAGAGGACTGATGCTTACCTCCGGAGAGACTGGAGTAGGCTTGACCAGCGTGACTGACACAAACACACACACACACTCAGACTATTAAAGTTCCACTAAGTCACAGGTAAAGCTGCTCAACACTCAGCCATTTAGCATTTTTGGGGGTCTGTGGGGAGGAGAGGGTACCTGAAGGGGGTTGGTCTAGAATCTCAGGTTCTTCTTCAATCTGCGGCTCCTGCAGCCTCCTCTCCTCCCACTCTGTGGAGATCACCTTCTCCTCCCGCTCTATGGTGGTCACTTTCTCCTCCCACTCTGTGGTGGTCACCTCCTCCCACTCTGTGGTGGTCACCTCCTGCTCTATGGTGGTCACCTTCTCCTCCCACTCTGTGGTAGGCTCCTTCTCCTTCCACTCTATGGTGGTCACCTCCCGCTCTATGGTGGTCAGTTTCTCCTCCCACTCTGTGGTGGGTGCCTTCTCCTCCCACTCTATGGTGGTCACCTTCTCCTCCCATCTCTCCCTCTCAGCTACAGTCTTCACTGCAACCACAGAGGAAGTGTAGCTAACGTTGGTACAGGCTCCAAAATGCATGACTGGCGTGACTGATACAAACAGGCCAGCAGAACCGTGAGAATACGGGCGCAGACCTCTGTGACCACCAGAGGGCGACACTGTGGTGTAACACTCAGCCATTTAGCTTCAGCCGTTTTTTTTTTTTTTGAATGAATAAATAAACTGCCTTACATCTTGTGAACAATGCTGGTAGAAATCATGACTTTGTTGTGAAAGCTCTTTGGTTTAGTTGCTGTTAAGCCAGTTTGCCAGTAATATGGTGTGGTGTGAGTATCGATCATTGGGGAGAAAGGTTTTTGTTGTCATTTTCCGACAGGGTACCTGGCGAGGGGAGGGAGGGCTCTGAAGGGCGGCGGTCCAATAACACAAACCAATCATCTTCCTTATCAGGGAGCATGACTGACAAGCAGAAACAACAATATTCTCAGTTAACTTAACACCCACAGACACACTCAGAATGGAGGTTTTGACACGACACCACTAATCTGCTGCCATCGTCTGCTGATGATAAAAACGAAATCAGGAGCACACGGCTCGTCCTTTACCCGAGGATGTTTTCAAGAAAAAAAAAAAAAGCATCTGATTTATTTTTTCATGTGACCGCCGGAGTCACACATGAGCTGGTTAGGTTTACTGTCAGCGCGTGAAGGGAGTTGGTTGATTTTTTTTCTGAAGGTGGGAGGGGGAGCAGAGCTTAAGCAGAAGTGGGGTACCTGACAGAGGTTTTTCCAGCAGCACAAACCAGTCATCTTCCTTTTCTTCCTTCGGCTCCACCCTCCGCTGCTTCAGTTCCATAGTCTGCTCCTCTCCTTCAAGAGGAAAAATGGCTGGTGAAGAAACTGAAACAGGAAGATCCAAGCATGTCAATCATGGGCTACGCCTCTTTGCTGTGCCGGGGAGCACTCGGAGGTGCAGAGCCGCTGTAGCACAGACAGAGGGCGCTGTTCTCACGCTCGCGCAGGCCTGTCGAGGCTTGGCCGAGCTGCCAGCTGCAAAGTGCTTAGCCCTCGGCCCGAAAACCCCAGAGGGTGCAGAATGTCTGACGAGCTGCCAAGCTTGGTGAGTTGGGTTTTGGTTTTTTTTTTAGAGCTGTAGCAGTTTATTATCATTAGTGCAGTCCTCCGCAGGGAGATCGCAATGTCACCTCTTCGTTGTGGATTTACAACAGTGCCAGCATGCCGTTTGGACGCCCGCTTCAGGGCGGATTTGTGAGCAAGAGGTAAGCGATGTGAGTACGAGGGGGAGGAGGAGGGGGGTTCTCACCTGCACAGACACCCCCGGCTGTGGAAAGGAGGAGAAAATGGCACGATAAAAGTAGGGTGAGCGTGGGGGGGTTAGCGGCCAGGTCACACGTGTCAAACAGACAGGCGGGTTTCAGCGCACTGCATCGTTTCAGCACAAGGTCATCTCCAGTGGGCTTAAGCTCCATCCACACAGAGGCACCATGGGAAATGTCCTACATGCTTCACGTGTGTATGTGTGTGTGTATGTGTGTATATGTACATATCCGACAAGCCGACAACCAAATTGTCAGTATTATACTCCAGACAGCTCAGCTGAAGATGAGAAGGGCAATGACCATCTTGGTCACCTCCCCAGTGTCCATGCGGCTGAGGAGGCCACTGTTAGCTTCCGGTCCCCACAGCACCATGGTAGAGGAGCTGGGACTTCAAAATCTCAGAACCCAGAGAGCCAGCGTGTCTAGGCCAGCCTCGACACCTACTTCCCACCCCCTCGCCACAGCCAGCCCTCCCTGTGGGGGGAGAGTGGGGGGGGCCGCGAGGCCACTCAGGGTAGCGCTCAATCTGCATTTCATTTCCTCCGCTTCACACACAGTCCACTTTAAAGGGCAAATGAGACGGATGCCTTTTGTTCCCCAGCAGTTCAAAAGCAGCACATACACGCACACACACACGCACGCACGCACACACACACAACACACACACAACACACACACGCACACACACACAGAGCAGCACCGAGGCCTCGATAAAAATCCTCACGCCAACAGCACAGGGCACAAACGTCTTCACAAGCATAACCAAACGGATTTTTAGCTTAATATTAATACAGCATTTATATTAATAATTAACCGGGTTGTTCATTCCCACAGCTACAGGTTAAATGAGTTTGCTGGTGAATTTCTCGCTACAAAAGCAGATGAAAATGTAAAATAATAAAAACAGAATATGCCGAATGATGCCGGCTCCTGCCATGCCATTGCGGAAATCATAAGAAGCGACTGCGAATAGTGACGGGCGTTTAAGAGGCCAGGCCCGCAGCACCGAGGCTTGCTGGATACCTGGTGGCAGGGTGTGGGGGCTGGACACAGTGTTGACAGTGGAGACGGAGGAGGTGCTAGAAGATGTCACCAGCCCGTAGGCCTCCTCAGCCTTGCTCTCCTCCACGGTTGTGAGCTGAGGATCTATGGAGAGGACCTGGTAGCCATAGTCCTCTGAAGCACATAGAGGAAGAGAGACAGCCGAGTGAAGACGACAGAGAGATGCACACACACACACGAACACACATGTACATGTAAGTGTGGACACAGAAGCTCATGCACATACAGGCAGGAAAAACACATACACATGCGTACAGGCACACAGAAAAAAAACACACACACACACGTGCGCACGCGCACACGCAGACCCCATATCTAGGGGACGGTGTGACACAGTGACACCCACACACAGAAGTCTCAGCGATGAGCGAAACCAGAAGCCAGCCGAGCTGGGTGTGAAAGCAGAGTGAAGTCCTGCGAAGCGAGGAGGAGGGCAGTGAGGTCAGGTGACTCTCCGCCAGCGTCCTGCCGGGAGGTCAGCTGGAGCGCCGAATGAGTCAGCACGACCGAGAGCGAGCGGAGCGCGTCCAACCGAAGCGTGACTTCCACTGCTCCGCCACAGCGAGATCCACGAACACGACGCCAACGCTTCAGGAGCGAAGAGAGAGGAAAGAGCAGCACACAGAGGGCCGAGCACAGCCAGGGAGCTGAGGGAAGGAGAGCGCTACTCTGTCGGCCGTTAGACCGCAAAGCACAGCGGCCGCATAAGTCGCGTTCGGGTCGTGCTTCTTCTGGACATGCGCAGATGAGCCAGCTGGCTGGTTTTGTGAGTGCTAGTGTTTGTAAAGAGTTGACTAAATGAGCGGTTGTACAGAAGAAGAGCTGTGAGGCCAATAAACACCATTTAACATGTCAAACAAGCTCTGAGGAAGGCTACCCAGAGGAGTCGAAGGTGTTTGGCGGGAGGCAGTTTGGGATACCTATTGATTCAGGGGTGACCTGATTTTGGTCAGAATCCAGCAGATGGAACCAATTATCGTCTTCCGTCCTCTGTTGGACGAGGACCCACTGGGGCTGTGGAGACTTACCTCTGTCTTGAGGGGTGGAAACCGTTTGGAGAGGCCCAGTGGGGAACCCACCTCCGAGAAACATACACACGTGCATGCAAGCAAACACACACACACACACGCACATGCATGCACACACCTCCGTCCAGGCTCCGGGACGCCCTCTTGCTGGCCGAGCGCTGGAACTGCGGGGCAGGCCTGTCGATCATGGAGCTGGCCTGGCGCGTCTGGGCCTGGGTACGCCCGCTGTACCGAAACTTCGAACCCAGGGCCAGGAACCTGCGGGGCGTGGTCGCCTCCACGGAGGTGAGTCTGCGGGACACAGCCAGAGCTGCACTCTCACCAAAAGAGCCTCTCATCCCTCCAAAACACTACTGCTGCTTCCAAAGGGTTTTCCTTCACCAGCAGGCGCTAGGCAAGCCCAGCAAGCTTAGCTTTCATGCAGCAAAATATTCATTAATATTACAGCACACTATGCTAAACTTAAAACTATTATTTGCCCATTACATTACGTGTCATTTAGCAGACACTCTTATTCAGAGCGACTTCCAAATAAGTGCATCACAATGCTAAGAGTAGTTATTGAGAAGTACTACAAGAGGTCAGTAAGATCCAAAGTGCCCATTGTTATAATTACATATTATTGTATCACTAGTGTATATAATTATTATATGTATCATTATACATAAATGTATAATTCTAAATTATATATCATAAATACAGTAATATTACTCTTTATTACTGTTAGCAGTAGTTGCATGAAGTGGAGTTTTGCATGCCAGGCCATCTTGGCTTGTGTGGCGCAGAATAGTATTTTGGCCTAATTTCTGTAAAGATGCCAGCGTGTTTCAGCAGTGGCTCCAGCCATAAACCCTGCTATTGTGAGGGTGATTTATGTGACCTGTCAATGGTACAATGTCCATTTTTCTATCGGCTTCCACTCTGTTCTTACTTTCATAAAAAGCAAAGCATGCACCTAAAAAGGACTGTATGAACCTGAATAACTATAACAGCACTGCTACAGCATTGCATAGGCATTACATTACATTTCATTTATTCACTTGGCAGACACAAGTGAAAGCCATGCACTTGGTCACAATATTAGAAGTGCTGCATGACCAAGTTTCAATAGCTGGCCAGACAAGGTACAAGCAAGGTACAAAGGTTAGATGGTAAGTTGCTCCAATTTTATTTCCTGTTCTCAGCCTCATCTTAGACTACTGGTCTCTCAACACAACGTTAATGCAGTTCTGTAGCTGCAAAGGTTAGTGGATTTCGAAAACATTGTGCGCTAGCTACAAAACCTGCCGTGTCTATCTTCCTGTCAGTCTGCATCATCTTCAACCTGCCATCTAACGTAACAGGCTTAACCCTGCCCTCTTTCTCTGCTTACCGGTTCTCACGGTCCCCAATCGGTATCGGGCTTAGCTCTGAGGCAAGTGGTCTCTCTTTTCTTAAACCACAACTTCCAACTAATGCAATTATTCCAGGGGCACTTTAGTTGCAATGGCCAATCAACCAATTATCCTGTTGAGGGAGTGGAAACCTTTTGAGGGGGGAGGAGGGAACCACTGTTGCCGAGGAGAGGTAGGAACGGCAGACCTATAGGAGTGACACTGCTGGGGACGTTGGTGGCTTTCTGACCACTCACCGGAAGAAGGTGTGGTGTTCCACGCACACCTTCCACAGCTTCTTGGAGGCTCGGTAGTTGGGAAGCTTGAATCCGATGGTGCTCTCGTACTGTTCTTGCTACAACGCAAACACAAAAGATGAGACTTTCTTAAGTTAGTGTACAGTAACATAGAACATACAATACTACTACTAATCATTTTTATAGTTATTTTATTTTTTATTGTTACATTAAACCTACGCACATTACAATATACGGATTCTTTGGTATAATCAATTATTATAAGGTACTTACCGTCATCGTAATATTGTTATTTTTATCATCATAATCATATAATCGTTTATCATTTATTTAATCATATAATCATTAATCATTTATTTATTTCTCCTGTTATACATTTTTGTAATTCTATAATAAGTGTGATTAAATCTGGTGGCCATTATGTACATGCACAAACAAAAGGCAATTTATATACTCACTCATACAATTTAAGGCACATACACTTAAACTACAAATCAAGGAGAGACTGAAAACATTTTTTAATAATAGCGGAAATGAAGGTGAGGTGTGGGTTTGTGGGATAGTGGAGGACTGTACCTCGGAGGCCCGGATCTTGATGAAGAAACTGCTGCGCTTGTAGGAGATCTTCAGCACCTTGGGCCAGGGGAAGCGGTTGATCCGCAGCTTGTCCTTGTAGACCATGAGCCCACTGGAGCACACACCCAGCATGATATCAACCCCTTCTAAATCCTGCAGCCCAGACATGAAACCCAAACACACTGTCAGGTCAATGCCATCGTTTCCTTAATGTTTCAGCCAACATTTCCCCGTTTCCACAAATTTCCCTAACATTTCCCCATTTCTCCATTACCATGGGAACTCATCAGGAAGCAGAGCTGCTTGATTCTGCAATTACAAGTGTCTGCCACTAGGAGGCAGCCTCTGTCTCCGCATGAGGCTAATGAATTCCATATTTTTTCTTAAAATCCACAGTTTGATGTAAACAGATTGACCCCGTTTTTTGCGGTTAAATCTGTGCAGTGATGAGTTTGCTGTGTATTTTCCTGTTGGAGGACAGATGCACACGCACGGCCCGACGAGGGCCGGGGTGCTGACACGGGGGGCCTGGGTTTTTGGTATTTCCTGGCAATATTACAGCATCGAGAACTGTTATAATGCCACAGAAACATGCTGTGAGGGTTGTGTAATTGTTACCCTCGGGTCCAATACAATATCAAACATTTTTTACAACAATCCCCTAACCACCCTCCCAAACTTTCATGAGCAAGTCTCAAAGCTAATCTGTAACAAAGATGACAAACACATGCTTTTACTAGCTAATCGAGTACAAGCCAATGCCGCAGAACAAGGCGGGTAAGTGTTTTGATCCTCCCGCGCCGTCTTTCTTTTATCGTTTTTGAAACAGCGACATGAAACTGGGTTTGCAGCTTTTTTCAGAGTGCTGACAAGTGAAAGGAGATCAAAAGCAGCATCAAAGGTGGCAGAATCTAATGGTGACCCGGGTCCCCCTGACCTTGGCCTGGTGCAGGTCCACTCCATACATGGACAGCTTCTTGGCATTCTCCAGGAACATCATGTCTGCCTGGGCAGGGCTCATGGACCTGCGGACACACAGTGGCAGAGTTAGAGTATGCTATATTACCATGTGAAGTCTCACTCTCTAAGAATGTATATTACACATACACTGTATATGTATGTGTATGTGTTCGTGTATGTATGAACATGTGCGTGCATGTACAAGTCTGAGTGTGTTTGCCTGTATGTGAACTTGTGTGTGCATGTGGACATGTGCTTGCATGTGTGTATATGTATGAGTGCGTGCGTGTGGGTGTGTGTGTGTGTGTGTGTGCATGTGTGTGTGTGTGTGAGTGAACCTGTGTGTGTATGTGTGAATGTGTGTAAATGTGTGGGGGTTTGTGTGTGTGTGTGAACATGTGCATGCGTGTGTACGTGTGTGTGTATGTGTGCGCATGTCTGTGTGTGTGCACGTGTGTACAAACCTCCCTGGCACTCACCTGTAGGTGCGGTGCAGCTCCATCACTTTCTCCTCCAGCTCCTTGGTCTGGCCCGGGGCGAGCCGGACCTCGCTGGCGTAGTCGGCGCCGTGGATCTCTGGGTCATATTCGCCCAGCTCGGACTGCAGGGCGTAGGAGCCCAGCAGAGCCAGCGTGACGAAGGAGCAGGGCAGTGTCCCGCTCAAAATGTCCTTCCGCAGCTGCAGACACAGGTAGTACCTGCAGGCACGGGGTTCACCGGGGGTCACAGAGGTCAGAGGTCACAGGGCTTGTGCAAGTCCCTGCTGCTAAGAGGTGCAGTTTGCAAATTAACAGATGAGTAATAGTACTACTGTAAAGAGCAATGGGACAGCAAAGCTGGCTGGTGACAGTTGATATAACAAAATAAGTGGTTTTCCTCAAACGCCCACAGCTAATGATCCATTCATAAATGAAGTCATCCATCTTACAGTCCACTAGAAGGAGATTTTTCCCCCTGCTGCTGAGTGTGAAAGTATACTCAGATATAGAAATGCTTCATTGTAACTCTGCTTGGACAAGGGTTTGCATGGCCTAAAGGCAATAACAGCAACAACAACCTCTTAATATGAAGCTCATATGCTGTGTAAATTGTCTTGACCCATATGTTGTCTTTCTTTCAGTCCTCTGCATGTTCTGTGCCACTGCAGGGCCCTCCAGGGTTGCGCACAGAGCAGGTGACTAAGTGCACACCTGGTCAAAGGGCAGGTGCGCTCGGAGACAGACAGAGGATTACCTGGTGATGTCCTCTGTCAGCTGGGCTGGATCAGGTGGGTAAAACTTCACGTTGAAGGTGAATTCGTAGTTGGAACCTGGAACGGGGGCATATTAGTTTGCTGCAAATGTAAGCAATCAAACTTGCGTAATTTTGAACACATACATGTTAACGCTTTTGAAGGACACCTGGCCTCATGATGAGGTAAACTCACCTTGCACCTGTCTGCGGATCTCCTTGGTGAAGTCCAGCCATGTCTGTAGGACAGAGGGGAGGGAAGGCCAGGAATAAATAAAGGAAAAAAAAGGAGAAGACTTCCTCTTAGAGAACAGCCAAGGCTCCCAAGCCTGACAAATCAATGCCACGTGGAGTATCTCTTACACTTCCTGTGTTCCAGTGCCACTCAATACTAGTGAGCCATTACCACTGGCCTAATCTGCAGCACAATGGCAGTCACTGTACAGTGACTGAGAGCATGTCAGGATGTGTTTAAGGCCTTCATTGGGTCATCCAGGCCGCAGTTTTGAGGGAAGCAGATGATGACAGTAATGCCACTTCAGTTTGAGATACATCGGGGTACTTCTGGGATGGCAACTTCAGCCAACTCAAGTCTCACATATAAATCTGAACAAATTTCAGGTTCAGTAAATGTAAGATCGACAATGTGGCATTGGTGGCAGCAGTGTAGCAGCGAAAGGTTGCTGGTTCGATTCCCCGCTGGGGCACTGCTGCTGTGCCTAACCCACATTTGCCTCAGTAAATATCAAGCTGTATAAAAGGGTAACAAGTAAAAACCGTAACCTACATAAGTCACCCTGGATAAGAGCATCTGCTAAATGACAATAATGTAATGTAATTGTAGATAGCATGGACAGAATACCCCTACACTCCCATGAGACTGAATGCGGAAAAGGTTCTTCCACAACTTTACCCCACAAAGTGTGTTTGCTTTTTTTTTTTTTTTTTTACTTACACTGATAAGCTCTCTCAAAGCAGCAAAGTGGCTTTGGCTCACAGCTAATCAGGGAGGGGCCGGTAGTTTTGGGAGGGGGGACAGAGGGAGGCCTGCCACCCAAATGCTCAGCCCGTCTGGACAGCTGCCTTTCAGACAGACTCCTCTCCCATCCCCCACTCTCCACAGCGCACAGGGGTCAAAGTTCACCGCTTATCTGCAGCGGGATCTGCCGATCCGAGCAGCCAACCCCCCCACCACCACCCCCAAAACCGACAATGGCAGGGACTCAGCTGTTATTAAGTGTGATATCCGGGGCCCTGTGACCCGTGACTCACTGTGTAAACAGCGGTGTCCCGCACTCGCCCTGTCCCCCACACGGGGGCCTACAGCTGCCCTCCCCAAACTCACAGAGTCAGCAGCGTCCACAAGTCCACTGTTTATAAATGCATGTATTTATGTATAATTACTATATACATCTATGTATATATGTATATGCAAATAACGTGTATATGTATATGTATATGCATATACGCACAGCACATGCACATTCTGGTTTTGGAGGGTACCCTTAACAAACTGGTGGTATGTAAAATAAGATCAGAAGCCAAGGACTGGCCTCGGAACAGCACCGTTCCTAATTTCTAAAGCCATTCTATCAATGAGAATGAGAACAGTTAAGACACCGAAAAAAATAATTATTACTGTGCAAGTTAGTCAATTTTTAACCACGTTACAGCCAACAGGTAAACAGAGCAAACAAAAACCTATGTCACCCCACACTTCTCTTCCAAACTGACACAGAGCAGAGTTCAGCTCTCCACTCCACCCAGGAAATGAAACAGCACCAAGACTAACCACTTTGATGTTTATTTTCTTATTTTAACTTCCTGTTGGTTAACATGAACACTCACCCAACCTAGCCCTCTAGTCAAACAGCACACCCCTCTAACCACAGAGACACCTTCAGTCCAGTTACCACGACAGAGCTGGAAACCAGAATCGACTGAGCTTTCAATCTTCAGCAGTTTGCAGAGAACATCATTACATTACATTCATTTAGCAGACATTCTCATCCAGAGCGGCTTTCAGCACAAGAGAACAGAGGTGCATCTATTCAAGTTGAATAAGCAACAGTGTCGGACCAGGCTAACAACCTGAGTGAGTGTGAGCATAACATTAATGAAGCCTTACCACAAGTTAACTTGCGCAACCTGACTAGACAGCCTAGATGCTAAGGAAGCTGAGTGTACACACTACTATCCATCACAGTCACATCAGTGTGTTTAAGAGGTTCTGCTATGCCTGGAGTTTTGGTCCCCTTTGGAAAATCAGTTTACCACTGGCTTGAAGCACTGAATCAAGAGAAAGGTCTTCACAGCCATGCTGAATACTCCAATGAATACTGCAGAGCAGCTTCCTAAATGCACAGATAAAGGCCAGTGAATAAGGCAATCAACTCACACAAACCAGGTCGATTCAGTCGCCTTTGGACTGTATGTGACCCGCTGGTAAATTTCTTCAGCTTTTAAACACAATTAAATAATTTGTCGCAGTTGCTGGCTGAATTAAAAGCTCACTACTGCTGTGTTAGTATGGCAATTTGACAGGGTGAGAATGAAATACGGCATTCGTTTTAATGCTCAGACTGGTCCTTAATTTGTGAAAACCTCCAAAATACCTAATTACAGCGGTGCTTTAGAACACAGTGTGGTCCTGCTTCATGGTGACCCCATGCCTAGGCCATGACCCCCCAGACCATGCCCCCCCAGGTGACCAACATACCTTATTATTGGGTGTCTCCCATATGGCCAGGCCATAGTAGTCCCTCTCCAGCAGGTTGAGGTGGTCACACACCTTGGTGAAAAGCTCCTGGCCTTTGGCATGTTTCTGCGAAACAGGAAGACACACATCTGCTGTTTCTGCACTCAATAAATTCATCAAAAATGCAATCAGAACACAGCCATGCATTTAACACTACAATGGCCTTGTGTGACTCAGGGTTCTGTCACTGACGTCTGGCCTACACTACTTGACAACCTGAAGCAGGGAGAGGGAAACAGTCTCGGAGCAAGGTGACTAAGGACATTTGGGTGACATCCAGGTTTTACTCAAAGATCTCAAAAGACAGGAAACCGGTCTATTGACTTCCAAGTAATTTGCCCTCTCACTGTTCATAGTAATTACAGTGAAACCTGACTTAGCAGCAGGACTAACTCCTGAGGGGGTGAAAGAAAGACTTTTCACAAGATATTTCAGTCCAAGCCAAGTAGTACATCTGACAAAAGACCAAAAAAAATTGCCTAAAGATTTATAATTTGCATATATCAGTCCCCCACCCATTTCAGATAAACTCTGCTCCATATACACTATATTATACATAAAACATGAAATATACATGCTTACATTATATTATATATACACATACATATATGTACACGCACAAGTATATATTGACTATTAAAAATGTTTGGTGTGAAAGCTGCCGGGAAGGCAGAGGGGCGGAGCTTACATCCAGCTCGCACTCGAACTGAGTGTCGTCCAGCAGGGTGACCCGGCAGTGCATGGTCCGAGGGCGGCGCGACGCTTTGGGGGCTTTGGGTTCCTCTGCGGGCTCGGCCTCCTTCTTCTCCTTCTCCTCCTTCTCCCCCTCTTCCTTCCCTTCCTCTGGCTGCTCCTCCTCCTCCTTCTTCTCCTCCTCCTCTACCTTCCCTCCCTCCTCCTCTTCCTTCTCGGTTTCGGGGTCCTCCTTTCGGTCCTCGTGGGCAGGCTGACGGGGGGGGGGAGGAAAGCTGTTACACACCTACACCTGGTCTGGTCTGACACTCTCCACAGACTCAGGTTACATTTGCATGTACAGCTGCATACATTACACACCTTCAACTACAGCATGACCTGAGTCTCCACTTTCCCTTTTCTCAAATGTTTTTACTGTGAAATGAATCAATTGGTTTGTCAAATTGAACAAAATAATGAGACGCCGCAAAATAATTAAGTACCTATTCAGGAATAATATTTAGAAAAATATATTTATAGAAATTTAGTGAACCATTTTCAAAATGTTACAAAACATGTGCAACTGTTTTACAAGTTTCATAATTTTTTTTTTACCGCAAATTGATATCATTTTCCTGTCCATCTGTGTTTGTTTGGATTTGAGGTATTCTCACATGGGTAGAGCTATGTGAAGCCAAACTGCTTAACCATTTCTCATGTAATTAAATGATTATTTACGTAATTAAACACCTGCCCACAACAACACAGGCTATAGTGTCGCCAAGTAGTTCGAGCTCTGCCATGGAGAGTGGAGTAAGGGAATTAATTACCATTAAAAAGAGAGAGGGGGCTTTTATCTGGGTGATTTAAAGCGACGCGGCGCCCTGCACTGTTACATCAGCATTCATTGTTCACGTTAAGTGCGCGCTACAGAGGCCTGGGACATTTACTTGTGTAAGCGCTGAAAGTGGGGGACGCCGACACAAACAGCCTTTTCAGGCGGGTCAGTCCTTCAGGAGCTCTCCGGCGTGGGCTGGCGGGACAGCACACAAACGAGCACGGTCCAAAGAGTGAATAATTCAGCAGGAACGGTGATGCAGAAAGGGCAGCACTGAACCAAGGAGGGAGCGGCGTGGCAGACTCCCGATTTGAATTTACGCAAAACGGGCGGCGGACGGAACTCTGCCTTCACCTACAGTCTCCCTCAGCAAAGACTCTTCTCCTGGCAAAGTAAAATCTGGACAGCACAGGTCGTACGCGCGAAAGCTGATTTGTGAACTACCTAAAAAGGCTCTTCATTTAGACTAAAAATAATTAAGTATCAAGACATTTCTTTTCAAACAAAATATAAAAAGGGCTCTGGTACTCGAAAGGAATAAAATGTATGACCTCTATCTGCTCGTTCTGTTGTGGATGATACGTCCATTGTCCGTGTGAACGTACTGCATGTTACCTCTGTGGAAAACTGATTTATATTACTGGGGGTGGTCAAAGCATTGCTTTCAGGCTGGGACTTCAGGAACTTTCAATCCATTGAGACATGGTCTTGAAAAAGGATGCCTGAAGGTTTTGACACAGATAAAGTGGCCTCAGTATGTGTTTGAAATAATCGTCCTGTCTGCATACTGGCTGCATTTACCTCAGCCTTTCCTGCACATAGGCAAATTGGTGAGGTCACACTGCTATTCGGGAAGGTGTGCTGTCACCACAGAAACACAGGGCTCCCGCCATCCCGCCGTCCCGCCATCCCGCCGTCCCGCGGCGGCTCTCACCTGCGTCTCGGCGCTGCTCAGCGAGTGCAGGTCGAGGGCGGGGTCGCCCTCGGCGCGGAGCTCGGGTTCGGGGTCGGCGATGGGGGCCTTGACCAGCTCCTCCTCGCCCCGCGCCCCGTCCCCCTCCTTGTCCTTCTTGTCCTTGTCCCGCTCGGCCTCGGCGCCCTCGCCGTCCGAGCACTGCGAGCGGCGCTTCAGGAAGGAGGAGAAGAGGCGGGACAGGCCGCGGCCGGCCGAGGTGCGGGTTCGAGGCTTCAGCTGCTGCTCCTCGGCGGGGCCGCCGGGGCTCTGGGCTCCGGGGGGCTCCGAGGGGCCGGGGTCCTGGGCCTGATCGGGCGGGGGCCGCTCCTGCTCCGGCTGCTGCTCCTGCTGCTGCTGTTGCTCCGCCTCCGGCTTGCCTGGCTTCTGCTGGCTCTCCGCCTCGCCAACCGCGCTGGCTTCTGTCG
The DNA here is from genome assembly GCA_019176425.1 of Megalops atlanticus. Lineage (NCBI taxonomy): Eukaryota > Metazoa > Chordata > Actinopteri > Elopiformes > Megalopidae > Megalops > Megalops atlanticus. The sequence goes on along the minus strand of CM032884.1, from coordinate 5,506,456 downwards.
TCATGGCAGCGACTGCGAGGGCAGAGCGGGGAGACAGGAAGTGATCAGACGCAGTGTGGGGGTCATGTGCTGGATGTGATTATGATCGTGTCAGCGAGTGCGGTACAGTTCTGCTCCTCAAGGTGTCTGTAAGTTCTCTGTAACTATGTCTGTAAAGTGTCTACAAATGTTCTTAATGCGTAATGTCCCAGGGTCTTTTGCAGTCATTGGTTTTTGTACACTGCTCTGGCAAGATGGCTGAATTTTCTCCAAACAAATCACAAATGGAAAAAAGTGTATTATTTAGTATTTATCTAAATGTGGTAGTCATGTGGCGGTGCGCTATGCATGCCAATGCTTGCAGTTTTCCTGCTCCATTCACACCACACAGAAGACCGCTTAAATGATGAGGTCTGAAAACAGAAAATTCCTGTGGGTGAAAAGGCAACCCAACTGAATAGTGAAAACATGCAGGAATTTTGCAGGAACTGGGTCCAGTGTGAATGGGGTTTATGGCACGAGTTCCCTCTGTTTGGAGAGAGGGCTATAGTGACATTAATCAAGTCTGCTATGAGTTACTGGGCAGGGTGGGTTTGCTGGTGTCTCCAGTGAGGGCCGTCCACGACTGGCTCACCGTTCTTTGTTATGCAAACAGATCTGATCTCATTTCTCTCCTGTTCATGCAGAATGGGATTAGTGCCCGAGACATCTTCTTTATAAAGAATATAACGTTTTGCCCATCGCCCAACCTTAATCCCGCCAATCACGCACGCATGAGTCACACAGGCCTGTGCGCTGCTCCGCAACACTGCATCACTCACGCCGCTGAGTTTCCGCGCACACACATGCACGCGCACAAATAACGCGGCAAGCTGGAGCTCCGAGTGCTGACCTGGACTGCCACCGCTAACCTCATCCGAGGCAACCGTGATGTAATTACCAGACCTGGCAATTTGTACCAATCATCTTTCAGCGAGCGAGATGGGGGCTGTGTTTGTGGGCTCGCCAGCCCTGTATCAGATGCTGCTGATGACAGATATTAGCCGTGATTTTCGCCCCGTCCAGATGCTGAGGCCCTCCCAGCTGCCTCTACTGCTTCCCTGACAACGGGAGCCCTTCCTCTCCGTAATGACAGGTTCATCTCAGGAAACCGGCTGATTCATAATCGCCGAGAACCAAGCCCCACAGTGGAGGCTCAATTCGGCAATTAGAGGAACGGAAGGCAAGCTCACAGCGGCCAGCCCAGAGCAGCAAGCTCACAGCGGCCAGCCCAGAGCAGCAAGCTCACAGCCAGCCCAGAGCAGCAAGCTCACAGCAGCCAGCCCAGAGCAAGCTCACAGCGGCCAGCCCAAAGCAGCAATCTCACAGCACCCAGCCCAAAGCAGCAATCTCGCAGCACCCAGCCCAAAGCAGCAAGCTCACAGCGGCCAGCCCAAAGCAGCAAGCTCACAGCGGCCAGCCCAAAGCAGCAAGCTCACAGTAGCAAGCTTAGAGTGGTAGTTTGTTCCGGCTTGACCTTATTCATGTGATCTTACAGACCTGTTTTCTTTAAAGTGTGAAGATGCAATGGATAAAATCTGAGTGTGTATTTATACACCCAATCCATTTTAGAGCAACAAGTCAGACAAGAAGGACAAATGTGTGCAGCATATAGACTCATGCACGTGCAAGTTATACATGCAAGTTATGACACATGCTCAGATTCCATAGACAAGAATATGGGCAGAACCCCCTCTCAACAAACACAATTTTATATAAGCACACACACACACACACACACACACAGGAGGGCTACAGGAGTGCTGAGAGAGGGAACAACAGCCCGTCCACACAATGGCCCCTCTTGTTAGCGGGATGTCTGTGACTGGAGCGATCTTTCAAGGAAGCTTTTCAGAAGCTCATTAAACTTGCGCACACAAAGGGAACCCTCAGCCTGCCGCTGTCGTGTTCTCCGCCGGGCCGGCAGGGTCAGGACTGCCACCATCACCGTTTAAACTCCCCCCTTTACACAGCCAACATGCCATACATACAGTACCGGTCAAAAGTTTGAACACACCTGATTAAGATGATGGGGAACATGCATCCAAAGACATGTTGATCAAAAGAGTTACGCTTAAATGCTTGATATTTGTTTCTTACGACAAATAGAAATAGTGAAGCTGATGTATCAATTTCTTTAAAAAAAAAAAAACCTTTTTAATACCATAATAATACCACTTATGTTATTTCATAGTTTTGATGTCTTCACTTTTACTCTAAAATGTGGAAAATAGTAAAAATAATGAATAAAAGTTGTGTCCAAACTTTTGACTGGTGCTGTACGTCTGGCCTCCCTTGACCACACTCAGCTATAACTGACTGCATTCGACTCTTCTTCTTCCTGATCTGTATCTCTCACAGCACTGATGGTATCTGTATGACCGAAATGACTGTGCTTCTAACTCACACTGTGTTTCTCCTGTGTTAGCTCTTTTATGACTGTCACCAGGGATTAAATTAAAAAAGTCTATTTTGCCTTGAGTCTACATTTTTAACCACACGCTTCCAAAAGTGTTGGCCTGAGGCTAGCATCTTAAAAATGCAAAGTGATTAAGAACCCAGATTTGTGTTAAAAGCTGATAAAACTTGCCTGGCTGGCTAATCAGGTCGGTAGCAAACTAAAGTAGCTGGCAACTGTAAGCATGTTAACATGCTTGTGGGGTATGTGATAAGTGATAATGCTATCAAATGTTTAACATTTTGTACGATCATAATCCAGAAGTATGAGCTCCATTATAAGGATTATTAACAACAGCATCAGCGCTTTGGTACATGTGTAATGCTTCTTCCCAGTGTAACTAACAAGCTGACAATCTGCACAGCAGAGGCATTTGTGAGGATAAACACTCAGTTTTACTCCCTCAGTGTTCTGTTGGGGTTATTTTTTACTGGGTGAAAGAAGTGAACCCTTCATGTTTACTTTCTAATCTCTTGCTTTTCCAAGCCTCCCTCCACCCATCAACACAAAGACAGGCCCAGATAAGGCCACCGGCAGGGGTACCTGAGGTGACTGGAAACACTATGAAGATGCATATGCACTGCAGTGGAAAAAAGGCGACCCAGAGGTTAACCCACCACCACAAAGGACGGTAGAGAGAACCTCAGAGAATATATGCTAAATATCAATAACACATAATATTCATTTCCTTTTTGAAGCAGGTGAGGCAATATCACAGGACTTGTGAGACCGTTCAGCATTACTCAGGCTTTCGCTCCTTTACAGAACATCACTCTGAGTCAGTCTCATGCTGACTTAACCAGAAGGGCATGGGTTCACATCTGCTCCTGATGCTGCAGATTATTTCACTACTCTCATTTCCACAAGCACCATCACAGAGGGTCAGGGGAGTCACTGAGGCTTCGTAATGCAAGTGGCTCTATGAACCAGGGATGACCGTTAGCACCCATTAGAGGAGTTCTGTTTTTGCTCTGCAATGGTGTGTGAGAATATTTCAGAGTGAAAAATAAGCCTTAATACACGCCTACGGCAGCCAATGTCTGGCGCTCTAAAGCGCAGAGTGAGCAGCCATGTTCCTCTCTCTCCTCACCTTGGTGTGAACCATCCATGAGGGAAGAAAAACAAGTATCCCAATGTATTTCCACTTGAAGTAGGTAAGGAAAACCTCTCTGAACTCACTTCTTAGCAGAACCCAGAATGCGGATATCTGAGAGAAACCTGCAGTCTCAGGTTTGCAAACTCACTTCCACTGCAGGAGTTTTAGTGTGAACGTGTAAAGCATGTAACAGCACAGCATCCAGCTGAGAGCCAGGATGTCAGTGTGTCAGTTTCAGCACTGAGGATGAACGAGACTGACGGGTTTTTCCTCCGGTCTGTAATTATCACCTTGCCCAAGACAAGTCAGCACACGGAGCAGTCTGCCAGCCGGAGCTGGGGGGGGTACAGAGACACGCCCTCTTTATCTCTGTTATTACACCTGCGGCGATGATGGACACGGCTGAACCAGCCCTACAGGACAGCCAACGTTGCCACACAACACCTCCTCAGACTCCCACGCACTCGCGGTCTCAGCTTTCGAGAAACAAACATGCTCTCATGGCAACAGCGGGAAAGAGCTTCACCCGGGTGCAATCAGGTCAGCGCTTTACATCAGGTCTGACTACAAAAAGAACAGCTAAACTGAAGGCGCAAAAGAGCGGCATCCTCAAACAGCAGCCTGAACACCACCACTGGGACAGACACATAATACACATACACACATACTCTACCAGCCACTGACAGCGCAGGGTCTGCACTAGGTGAATTTGGCTGTGGTGTCTCAACTTGGCCCAGAGTCCACTGGCATGACAGCTGCATTATACTACAGCCAGATGATTGTGCTGATGTGTTTTTTTTTTTTTTTCACATGATGTCTCATGATAATTCAGAAGGGTCAGAGAGAAGGAAGGGAGGGAGGGAGAGGGTGATCTGGGCGGAGCACGAAGCCAAACTGACATCACAGCATCACAGCATCAACAGTCGAACGGGCCACAACAGGCCCGGGCACTGACAGCGGGGACGTGTGGCGTGGGGGAAATGGCATGGGGGGTGTCCCAGGCCACTGACCCCCCCACTCACACATCCCCAACCTGTTCCACAGGTACAGCTGCCAATGGAGGGAGAGAGAGAGATGGAGAGAGACGGAGAAAGGGAGACAGAGAGAGGGAGACAGAGAAAGGGGGGGAGAGACGGAGAGAGAGGGAGAGAGAGGGAGAGAGAGCGAGAGAGACGGAGAGGAGAGAGAGAGAGAGCGAGAGAGAGGGGAGAGAGAGAGAGGACGCAGCGCACAGCAGAGTGTGGCGAGCATCTTTCCTTGACCCAGAAGGCACACGCACATTGTACACGTCAAAAAACATTCATGCGTCACCGCCGCTAAGGGAGCAGAGAGGGAGGGGGGGAGGGTAGTAAGAAACGAGGGAGAGAGAGAGAGAGGGAGAGGGAGGGAGAGGGAGAGAGAGGGAGGGAGAGGGAGGGAGAGAGAGGGATAGAGAGAGAGAGGGAGAGGGAGGGGGGAGAGAGAGAGAGAACGAGACCAAATCCTCTTTAGCGCTCGCTCCAACCCTCCCATTGTTTGTGTCCACTGACCAATAACCGGGCTGTGCCACGGCTAATCCGGCCGCCCCCCTCCCCCACCCCGGCGGAGCCCGGGTCCCCTGCGTTACTGCTGCCGCTGCGCGGGCGCATTAGCGCTCCGCTGAGCCCCCTCATGCACCGTCATCGCCATCGATTGTCAGGAAACAGACACCCGCGGCTAACGAACCAGCTGAGCTTGTGTCTGCCGCCTGCCCCTGTTTGTGCGTTAGCGGGACGGGGGCCAGTGGCGGCCCCGCTCCGGACGGGACCCCTTCCCATGACTGTGACCGAGAGACGAAGGCTGGGCTGACTGGCATATGGGCGCTTTTCTGTATGACACTGCAAACTGATCTGGATAATGATGAACAGCAAGCCTGCTCATAAGTGCAGGTTTTCAGCTTATTAAGAAACAAGCAATGATCAGACAAACTCAATCCAGACAGCATTACATTACTGTCATTTAGCAGACACACTTATCCAGAGCGACTTGCACAGGTTACAATTTTATCCATTTACACAGCTTGATATTTACTGAGGCAATTGTGGGTTAAACACCTTGCCCAAGGGAACAGCTACAGCGTCCCAGCAGGGAATCAAACCAGCAACTTTTTGGTTAAGAGCCCTGCTCCTTACCGCTACACCACAACGCCATACTGTTTTTTAACCCAAAACCTCTGAGGACACACACGCACGCACACACAAACACACACACACGCACAGTGGAGTAGCAGCTGGTGAGGGCGTGTTCATCGAATGTGACACAGTCTGTTGTCCCCCCCTCAAGCGGTGAGGTGGTAAAACAGGAGGCGGGGGCAGGGTTAATTGGCCCTCCCAGGCTGCGACCCCAGGGGTCGGCCTGGCGATGGTGGTCGATCCATTTGGTAAGCGTGGGTGAACCTTTACACATACAGACACAGGCCACATCCTCTTCTCTCTGCCCCAATACCCACACACACACGCCCAGATGCACACACACACCACCGCCCACACACACACGCTGCGCTGTTCTGTGCTATTCTTAACCACCAGCTCCAATACCTGCAGGTCTGATGCAAAAGTAATCAACTACTCAGCCACGTACAGCTACCCAACCATGTCCCTCCCAGCTGATCTCAGACCGCTCAACCACACACACCCAGGCACCCAGACACACACCCCCACTGCTCCATTCTGTGCTGGGCTCAGCCACTAGCTCCAAAAGCTGCTGATCAGACACCAAAATAACCAACTACGCAGCCACGTACAACCACCCACCCATGTCCCTCCAACAACCTCCTGACTGATCCCAGACCACTCAATCACACGCACCCGCCCAACAAGGTTCCAGCAGCCGCCAGACTGACCCCAGACAACTCACACACAGTGCCTATCCTTCAAACTTAAAGAGGGGCGGTAGTGTAGCATAGTGGTTAAGCATTGCTGCTGTACCCTTCTGCAAGGTACGTAACCCACAACTGCCTCAGTAAATATCCAGCTGTATAAACAGATAACATTGTACAAAAAAAAAAACTGTAACCTACGCAAGTCCCTCTGGATAAGAGTGTCTGCTAAATGCCAATAATGTAATGTAATGTAAAGAGACAGCAGCTACTGTTATTAAACTGTTCACACTATGATGCACACCGGGCTGCTCCCTGCCCTCTCTCTCTGTCTCACATACAGCTTCTGTTCCATACGATAACGGCTCCTGGCAGCCCTGCCTGGTACTGATTAACCCCACAGAAGCAAAGTACACACCCTGTTATCTTGCAGCAGCTGGGGTGAGGAGCTACCCCTGACAGAGGTGGGGTAGTCTGCCCACCCCTGTTCCAAGGCCACTTAACCCCTCGGCTATCTATGGCCCGCAATCTGCTGATACTGACCAGGTTTCACAACACTCTCTCACGTTGCCAAAGGCCAGGTGACCTGCAACTCAGGTGAGGAGGGGGAGAAAAAAAATCAAAGGGCACTGAGGTTTGACTCCAAGCGACAAGAACAGGGCGGCAGCTGAAAGGTAGCTGGTTTGATTCCCTGATGCGGCACTGCTGGTGTATCCTTGGGCAAGGTACTTAACCCACAATTGCCCCAGCAAATATCCAGGTGTGTAAATGGACAACATTGTAAAAACCCGTAACTGATGTGACTCGCTCTGCATAAGAGCATCTGCTAAATGAAAACAACGCACACGTTAACGTAACACGACCAAGGTCCTGGCTGGCACGGAGGTCCTTCCAAAACAGAGGCACAGATCTCCCGGTACCGCCAGGGCGGCCGGGCCACAGAACCCCCGAGCCGCGGCCCGAGAGGAGAAACCTCGCAGCGCCAATTACTGCAGCGCTTCCTGCCGCCCCCTCCCCAGCTGCGAGCGCTGCTATAAATAGCCTCCCCCTGTCAGCCCTCGCCTCGGCAACACGGGGAGCGGCGCGGGGCGAGGAACAGTGCGCTGCTCCCCCTGCATCTCTGCTTCCCCTGCTCCGGCCTGCGAGTGTCACTGCATTACCTTTCATTACAATGCAATTACAGCACTGGCACCTACCCTGACCAACACACATAGGTTCTGTCCATGCTATCTACAATTACATTACATTATTCTTTCATTACATTACAATGCAATTACAACACTGGCACCTACCCTGACCAACACACATAGGTTCTGTCCATGCTATCTACAATTACACTGCATTACCTTTCATTACATTACAATACCTTTACAATTAAATTACAATTACATTGACAATTACATTACAATGCAATTACAGCACTGGCACCTACCCAGACCAACACACATAGCATGGACAGAACCTATCTACAATTACACTGCATTATTGCCATTTAGCAGATGCTCTCATCCAGTGTGGCTAACATAGGTGACAGTTTTTACATGTTATCCATCTATACAGATGGATATTTGCTGAGGTAACTCTGGGTTAAGTACCTTGCCCGAGGGTACAGAAGGAGTGCTCCCAGCAGGGAATAAAATCAGCAACCTTTCAGTTATGAGCCCTGCTCTTTACCATCATGCTACACTGCCGCCCTGTCTCAGCGCTCGATGCTGTAATGCAGGACGTGGGTTTACCTTCCCTCGTAACCTGCAAAATGCATCCTCCCCAAAAAAATGTTCTGGCAAACTGTATACACTGGCACTCTCACCCTGCTAAAAATCAGCTGCCGTGATTTCAGAATCAGGATTACGGTGCTGAATTTACCAAACAAAAACCATCGACATAAAACTCAGCTCCGATGGCACAATGGCGGTGTCAGAGCTGCGTTGTAGGCTAAATGACTCTTTAACACAGTGGTGTTCCCTTCAGCACAGACTCCCACTCAGCTGAGTCACACTGAGCTGTGGGATCCTCCACCTGATTCAATCACAGGTATTCCCCATCAGCAATCCACCTCAAATGCATTAAAATGCAGAAATATCCTCTCTTTAAAAACGGAAATGGAAAGGAGGAGAACATCAGGAGAAGCACAAAGGAGCACACATGAATGAGTTCCCTCTGTCCTGTGACAAAATCCCCAAATTTTTAACATAAAAGTATTTTATAATAATGATAAAAAATACAGGAATAAGGCAAGAATATGGCTGTCTGCATATTCAGTCCAGTCAACTGCAGTGCAAATCAGGACAACCTTTTTGCCATTCAGTTTGACACATTCAGTTTGGGCATCTCTGTATTCAGACAATGGCCATAAAGCTGTCTGCGTTCCAGCTGTACCATCAGCTGGTAATATACACAGGTGATGTATGCACAATTTACATACTGCGTTCAACACTGGTGCAACTGTAATTGCTAATTAGAGTTCAGTCTGGCCAGCGGGGTGCGGAGGAGAGTATGGCACTACCGTGGCATGAGGGGTGTGCGCGTGTCAGTGTGTGTGTGTGTGCATGAGTGTGTGAACGTGTGTTTGTGTGCGCATGCGTGGATGTGTGTGTGCGTGAGTATGTGTGTGTGTGTGTGTGCACGCATGCACGGATGTGTGTGTGTGTGTGTGTGTGTGTGTGTGTGTGTGTGTGTGGGGAGGGGTAATGAGACAGATAGCGGCTGCCATATGTCAGTGCCATTTGGCTCCCTGATGGGAGGATGGAGGCTGACGGTCTCTGTGGGTGCGGAGTCGGTGTGACTCAGGCAGGGCCACAGACAGTCTGCTGCTGTTCCCGCCTCCCTCAGCCAGCCGGCAGGAGAGGGGCTAATGGACCCTCGGGAGAGGTCAAAGGTCAGCCACTCAGACTGCATGATGGGAAGGGAAACAGCCACACCTCAGCAGAGGGGTCTTTGTTTCACATTAGGGGTTAGGAGTGGGCATGCACATTCAATCACATGAGGGCTCAACATAAAATAAACACCTCACCCTCAGCACTGAGCGACTGTTCAAATCACGCTACATAAACAGCTGAACAGACGTAAAAATGATTTCTGTTTGAAGTGTCCACTAAAATGAACCCGTATCCACTCCTGGTGGCTTATGAGGACAGAATGATGCTCTGTTTTAATGAGAGGGCGTGCCTCTGAATCAAAGCCCCTCACATCAAAGGGACTGATGGGATTGCTTTGGGCTAGAGCCTAAAACCGGAATAAAAACATTCATTCACTAATTACTCCGCGTCACTGAACCAAAACGCTGATGCTGAAATATCCTGACAAAACGGCACAAATGGAGGTAGCATGCAAGATCTGCAACATTAAGCTGGCAAACCATAAAAATAGCTTTATGTGGAACCACACACAGTCAAAGCATCCAGACAAAGCAAAAGGCACTGCAATGGACAGGGGAAGGCCAGCATCTCACCCAGCTGCTGATGTGTGACGTGGCTGTTCTGACTGTAGCCAAGCTAGGGGTTGAAACTACTGACGAGGTGACACTGCACATCATCTATTAAACTGTAAAGTGCCCCTGTATATGCTGGAATTCACATTTTTGTTTTGAACTGTGTTTCCTCCAATCAGTGGCTTTCGGTGCCTTTTTGATGCATGTTTTACATTTACACAAAAAAAAAAAAAACATTTGTGTTGGATGTTGTGCTATGGCGTAATTGGGCAAGGCAGCTATATTTAAACATTTAAGTGCATCAAATATCCAATATCTATTACGGCAGCCTGCCAGATTTCAAAACAGAAAATAAAAATATTTAGCAATTAGTAGTGATGATTAATTATTTAGTTAGTAATAAAATATATGATCTAATTATTATTTATCAAACTGTGAGATCATGAGGTAAATATATTGAGTGAAGCACACTTATGCAATGATTCAATACTATGGTGCAATTCATTTTTCCAGATAAGATAGCAGTAATCTTAACTTGAATTTATCTTTGTCACTTTACCATCAGGTACCTGAGCAGGTGCTGAAATACTCATGCCTATTAGGAAAACTTCTCAGGTGCAGCTCAAGAGCGGCACTGCATCAGTGGGGGCAGGGTAACATAGTGATAAGGAACAGGACTCATAACTGAAAGGATGCTGGTTCGATTCCTCGCAGGGGCACCGCTGTTGTACCCTTGGGCAAGGAACTCAACCCACAGTTGCCTCAGTAAATATTCATCTGTATAAATGGATAACATGTAAAAACTGTAACCTATGTGAGTTGCTCTGGATAAGAGCATTCGCAAAATCACAATAATCCAGCACCAAGAAACACTGTTCAGACGCACTCGTTAACATCTCACTTTTTCATCCTTTTTGTTTCCTGATTTTATCCAACTTCATGCCTTAAACAAGAGAAAGAAAACACAGCTTGACCACAGAGAAAGAAAGAGAGAGAGAGAGAAGAGAGAGAGGGAGAGAGAGAGAGAGGGAGAGAGAGAGAGAGGGAGAGGGAGAGGGAGATAGAGAAAGAGAGATCCTACAGGGAATGTTACGCGGGTTCAGCCGGTTCAAACACTCCCTGCGCAGTATGTTTGCCCTGCAGTTTCCCAGGCCCGCTCCCTCTGCCTCCTCCTCCTCATTAGGGATTACACCCGCTTTGCGTCACTGACAGCAGGCCCTTTGTTTCAGGTCGAGTGGGGCAGGCCGGGGCTGGAGTGACAGGCTGTGGTGATGTCACAGGCCGCGGTGATGTCACAGGCCACAGTGAGGGGCGTCCGGTTTGGCCGGCCCAGGCCACGGGGGGGGGATGGGGTTCGGGCTCACGCAGGTGTTCCCTCCGCGTGTTCGCAGGCAGGTGGACGGGGGCGGGTCTTTCTGCAGCGTCAGCTGTCAGCTGGCTCGGATGCTTATGCAAACGTGGCGTGAACGGGTCGCTCACGCGGAGCGTGTACAGTGAGTCTAATCCCTGCCTACAGCACTGAGCGAGGGGAGACACTAAAACTCCAAGGAGAGGGAATGATGTATGTATGTATGTAACACATGTGTGTCAAAGGTCCTACAGAGGATATAAGGGAGGGACAGACTGGGAGGGGGTGGTTACAGTTTTGGGGAGGGTGAGGGGATGGGGGGAGTGGACGGATGCAAGAGGAACTCGCTAATGGATAAGGGGTAAAAATAGTGGGAACGCGAGTCCAGGTGCTCAGGGTGCAGCAGACCCATTAAGATCATCCGTTTAGGCCTCTCGCTCTGAGCTATATATATCCTCCCTCTCCCTCTCCTCCTCCGTCACCCCCCACACCACAGCAGCACCAGAGCACCAAATAACAAGACAATTCCCCACAGCCAAGTGTCAGAGGAGTGTACAAAACAGCACAGCAATTAGCTTACAGTCTCTCGGCCTGCTCCAGCACACAGCGGCAACCCCTGCCAGTACGAAACGCAGTGGACCCCGTGCAACATGACAAAACCACCAATCAGGCCCGGCTATCGGGCAACCCTACCGCAAACTGCCAAATCATCACCACCAACTTTCCTCTACCTCAGGGTTTACATTTGAGAAAGAAGAGGAAGGAGGAGGGAAACCCAAACCCAAAATGAATGCCTAAAAAAATGGCAAAAATGCTTTTCTTACATTTAGCTGGGCGCTGAAAGTGAGCTTAAGAGTTTAGCTGGGCTTTAACATTAATCGGGCGCAGTGAGGATTAGGGTGTTCTCTCTCCCTCCCTCTCTCTCTCTCTCTCTCCCCCCCTCCCTCCCTCTCTCTCTCTCTCTCTCTCTCTCTCTCTCTCTCTCGCTGATGTGCAGAGGCCTGGCAGCTGGACGCCGTCACCAGCTCCTGCATTACATCACCCCTCTCTGCTTCCCTCTTAAGCCCCACCCCTCCGACGGACAGGCAGACTGGCCACTCAGACATGCTGATGGGACGCCCCAGGACCCCTCTGAGCTCCTCCCCTCCAGCAGCCCGGTGATGAGGGTTAATCCTCTCACGCTGCTCCAGGTTGCCAGATCCATCTCCGGGTTGCCAGATCCAGCTCCAATCCTCAGCAGCCGTATATACAGGTGTGCTCCCCCTCCCCCCCGCCACGGCCCCCTGTGTGTCAATCCACGTGTCCAAGAACAGGTGCAAGACTCTGCTCGGCCTTGGTGTCCTGATAAACGCTTTCGGCCCCGGCTCATCGATCACATGGGCTGCATGCTGAGGTTGTAGTTCCGCAGTTTCTCTGAGGATTTCTGAAATATTGTCCTTTTCACACGTACACACATTTAGCAAAACAGGGGTTTCATCTTTCATTTGATTTCTACGAGTCTGAATCCTAAGAATCAAAATTCTCTCTGAATCTCTCTACCATGCTAAAGAGGATCAGGACCAACGTGTGGGCAACACCACTAACTTTCAATGGATTCTTCAGTCCCACCCAAAACCACCACGTGTCTTGCTATTCTCTATGATGTATTTACACAGGTAAATGGTATTGCCATTATTAACCAGTGAGCTCAACTTTTGATCATTCTTAGAGTCATTCATAAGAGAATTCTTGTAATTCCCAGTCTAAAATGATTTTTTCTCAAAATTACAACGACAAAAACACATTTCAAAGTCCAAAGACTCTGGCCAGAGTCCTCCCTGTCACGTGACTTAAAAAGCATGTTGAGATAGCGCCAGTTCAAAAATAATGACATAACATCCCTGAACGCATCCTTGTTTACTCTGAGGACTGAACGGGAAACTCTCTCTCAGAGCCGATCACCTAAGAAAAGCCAACCCCGCGATCGAACTGAGAGAGGTTAAGGGGCTAATGACTGGGATCCTGTGGTTTAGAACAGGGATCAGTGCTCCCCTGCACTCCCCAGCAGGCTCTGAGACTCTCTGTGACTCCCTCCCCTGAAGGAGGCTGTGTGCTGCCCCTCTTTGACACCCCCTCTATGGAGTCACCCCTTTCCAATCGGACACAGTTTGATTTACAGTCGCTAACCTAAGAGCCTAACCTCCTCCCGCCGCTGATCAGAGCTCCTGTTCACATACGTTACATTAAATCACATTGTCATTTACCACACACTCTTATCCAGAGCGACTAACAAAGCCTACAATTTTAGCATCCATTTATACAGCTGGATATTTACTGAGGCAACTGTGGGTCAAGTACCTTGCCCAAGGGTACAACAGCAGTGTCCCAGCAGGGAGTCGAACCAGCAACCTTTTGGGTACGAGCCCTGCGCTTTACCACTACAGGCTACACTGCCGCCTGTTAGACTGATATTTAATGCCTGCACGATTGCCTATATGAATAATGCAAAAGTGTGTGTAAATATACCAAGAGAAATGAGATCATTTCTGAGCTGGGATTTTAAATGTTCCGTTTCCCTACAAACGCTGTGTTCGGTTTTAAAATATGCTGGTAGTCACTAAGTGGCAGATCCATCTGCCAGCAAAATCAATTTTCCATTTCTCGTTTCTGTAACCATAACCAGCAGGCTTTTGTTAGGAGTTAATGGAGTAATGGACTGACCGCGGTAGGTCTAGCCACGACCTCGCTTTGAAATGAGGCGCAGATCGATGTAACTCTACCCCTCACCATATGCTGCATTGTACGTCGTGCTAGAGCCGGATCATAAACTTCTGATCCATTACTACAGATTCCATTAGCGTCTGAACTGACACAAGGGAGTGGCAGAGCTTTTTTTCAGGCTGATCAGCCACTAATGAATGGGGACTCTTTCATGTTCTCGCAGAAAGCATGTTGCCTGTTGTATGCTGTTGGTCTGTGACTGCCGTTTGTTACTTTGATAATGAAAGGGGAACTCAGTCCTGACTCCATGAACAATGCTGGACAAACTCAGAACCCACCTCTAGAGCGCATCACTGGGTACCCAACTATTGAGCTCACCTCAGGAGCACAATTTATCTCTGCCTGAGCTCAGTCCTGAAGCCTCTCCCCAATGCAACCCCTGACCAGGAGGCTCTGGAGGTAATGGCAGAAGGCCATGAGGAAGTAAGGGACAGAAAGCTAAATATCAGAGCTTGCGCACGTTTAGAGAGCGGTATAGGCAGTGATGTATGAGAACTTGCCAAAATGTGGTGTTCAGGAGGCAGTGAAGTATCAGAGCCTGCACATGCCCAAAGAGCGGTGTGCAGTAGACAGTGAACTATGAGAAGTTGCACATGTCCAAACTGTGGTATGCAGAAGACAGTGAAGCATCAGAACTTCCACACGTCCAAAGTGTGGTGTGCAACCCCATCGCTAACGACAGGCCCCCGGACACACCGCCGTTTCCCCCCTCCGCGTCCTCCCCTGACTCTCCCACCACCTCTCCTCCCTCCCACGTCATGTTTTCAGCCCTTCATAAAAGATTATCTGGCTATAAATAGCCACCAGTATCAATGGAGCGTGAGCTTACTGGATCAGTCCCTTAAGTGCGTTATAGGAAGCGCACTGGAGCCACCCTCCAGCAAAGATGGATTTTACTCTTTATACATGCGCTGCCTTCAAAAAAAGAAAGCTCTGCCAACTGGAAATTTACCGGTTTGAGGTCAAGGGGAGGAAAAAAAAGCCCCTAAGAGCAATCACAGCATCAAGTGTACCCATTACTGTACAGAGAGCCGGCATTGTGCTCATCCCTCTAGGACACAAAATGGTTATAACATTTCGTGGTTCCTGTTCCTCTGACAGACACATAACCCAGTACTTCCCCATCCCCTCCAGCAGAGATCCCCCTAAAACAGAATCCTCTGATTACAGCTCCAGTTCTACAGTGAACTATATTAACTACAACTATGAAAAATAATAAAACATACTCCAACTACTGAGGACAGTGAGTGATATACATAGGTAGGGCCTTGGCCAATAACCGCTCTAAGAACGTAAAGTCCTTGTTCTTGTTATCTATGTGCAACAGCAAGCAAATCAGACAAAACTATCAGACCGTCTGCTGTAAGGCCAAACGGTGACAAACTGATGAAACCCCTTGGGTAAACATTAACAAGCAACTTTTATCACCTGTGACTGAACCCACAGATGACTGCTGTGTGCAACAACAATACTCCACAACCATCCAGCTCTCGGGGAAAAATTGACCGTCGTAACAAGTGGGCCAATCAATAAGTCTTTAAATCATTTATTTACAACAATCAATGAGTTTTAGAGCATTTATTTAGTGTCGGGCACTGTATTCCGTCTGCCTGAATAACCTTGTCTTGCCTGCAGAATGCTTCTGGAAGACGATATTCTGAAAATCACTGTACTGCTCACGTTTGAAGGCTAACTCTCAGCCTGTAAAAATCTGAACCCTTCTGACCAGTTTCACTGCAGCTGAAACCCTGATGAGCCAGACTCCCCCCCCAACAAAGTTACTCCTGAATGCTGTGTGTGATCTGGTCCTTTAAAGATGTTGCTCTCCCCTATCTGCCACTGAATTAGGCAGTTTCTCAATCAGGAGCCTCACAATTTATATAATAATAACTTGCATGTAGCCTGGCCTTGCGGATTAAAAATACAGACTGGAGTTGCACTTCTGTCTTCGGGACTTTACCCTTCACCTGGAAAAATATGGCGCAGATACAAACTCAGCTTCACCTGATTAATCTTTAAGAGCTGAGCAAATAATGCTTCAATTGTTTAGCCAACTGCTTCCTTGCTTGTTTTGCCGTTGGTTGGGGAAAACATATCATTGTATTAAGATTTATCTTTCATCAGTAAAAGCTGAAATCAACGTCTTAAATGTCAACTTGTCAGTGTTTTTTTTTTTGAAGGAACAGAGATGGAAGCACTGTGTCATTGTTGGTGATCCCCCCCTCATACAATCTCTATATACTTTTCCAAGTACACGAAACATTCCTTTGAAACAATACCAAGATTTGTCAAGAGCATAGTTTGAAAATGATCAAATTCAAATCAAGGGAACAAATTCTCTCACAAATAGAGAGAGCCCCTGAGATTGCACCCTCACCAGGGGAAGACATGATTTCCTCAGACTGGAGTTCCTGTACTTGCACCGGCGGCTCATCTTAATCTGCACAGCGGAAGTGAAGAGTGCATCTGCTTCACGCACCAACACTCCCGTCTCAGTGACACACAGGAAACGCTAAACACCCAGATCATCACTGGCAGCGCCGACACCACTGTGCAGTCAAGCCATTTTACTACATTTAAAACATTACTACATTTTTGGCATTTAGCAGATGCTCTTATCCAGAGCGACTTAAACAGGTTACAATTTTTTACATGTTATTCACTTATACAGCTGGATATTTACTGAGGCAATTGTGGGTTAAGTACCTTGCCCAAGGGTACAGCAGCACTGCTCCAGTGGGGTATCAAACTGGCAACCTTTCGCTTACGAGTCCCGCTCCTTACCACTACGTTACGCTGCTGCCCCGTTGATTTTAAGAACGTCTCCAGCGGAGAGCGGAACTCTCAGCTACGAGCCTCTCTCTGGACACGGAGGCACGACGAGCAGAACCCAGGAAGGAGAGGACGTGACTGATGATGCGTCCGCAGGAGACGCAGGTGCGGGTCAGCAGGCTCCGGCAGCTGCAGGACCACAGCTTCCACTGGGGCCATTTGGCTGGAGATACTGCTGATGCACCTCCACATTTAGGCAAGTATTTCTGTTCAACCGCATCATGCTAAAATCAAACCCATGCATCAGAGTTAAACACGGCATCTACGTTTTTCTAGCTCAACACGGAGACGTCCCGATTTGTTATCTACAAGCTCTACAGGGGCTTGGCAGCTAGGCTGTCCAACACTTTGCAAAGTGTAGCAGTGTGGCAGTGTGGTAAGGAGCAGAGCTCATAACCAAAAGGTTGCCAGTTCGATTCCCCACAGGGGCACTGCTGTTGTACCCTTGGGCAAGATACTTAACCCACAATTACCTCAGTATATACACAGCTGTATAAATGGATAAAATTGTCAGTCGCTCCGGATGAAAGTGTGTGCCAAATGACAATAATGTAATGTGTAACGGAAAAGCCAGCACGCAGAACAGCAAGATATGCGCCTGTAAAAAAACAATCCCACCACACAGAGGGTGTCAGACCACAGCCATATGCCGAGGGACCGGCGTTCCCCGCAGCCCACCTGAACACAGAGGGGCGTCCCGTTACTCCGCTCGTATTGGCTCGGAGCGGGGGCAGCGAGGCGGAGTCCAGAGGCGGGCTGGAGCGCAGCAGCAGGAATCTCAGACTGCACATCCATCATCCATCTCTGGGACCCAGAGCCAATTAATGCCCTCTGCCGCACTGCTCCAGCCAAACAAATCAACCGCAGTTAGGGCTGACACACACACAAACACGCAGCTGGTCCTTACAAGGATATCCTTAAGCTGCCCAAATACAATGAACTGCATCCCACCCTTGTTGATCCCGTTCTGGCAATGCCACGTTACTTGTGAGGTACGGATAAGGGTGGGGTGCTGCCTTTGTTAACCTGTTAAACCACCTCCCCTTAACAAAAAAAATCCTCAGCCAGCCCGACCCAAGATTTAAAAATGCAAAACCAATCACTTTTAGGGGGCCTCAAAAACGCTGACCTAAGACCATCCAGAGGCATGCACCCGGAGGTACACACACCTGCTCCGTTCAAAATAACCCGACACGATAGACGTAACATGCAGAGATGCCCGACGATGCATTTGATAATGGTGAAAAAACGTCCGCACAGGCAGACACGTTATGTGCACTGGGGACTATCTGGGGTCTGGCGCCATTTTTCGGACACGCCCTTGTCCCTCTCTAGCCTCACTGACAGATGTGACGGGAGTAAGCGTGTGTCCCTGAAGGCAGGTCTTCAGCCCTAAAGCAGGAAAGGTGACACGACCCAACTGGGGAGGCAAAACTGCCCATCTCGCATGCTTTGACACATCCTCGTCCTTATACAGCACACCCTTTACACTCACAAAGCACCTACTCCAAAAAGGACCAAGAACAACGGGCATACAGCAAGCATCAACTACAAGCATGTGAACACTCCAGGGTTAAAAAAAGCTGAAGAATTCCCTCACAATTTAACGCAGATGGAAGAATTAGTTTGAATTCTTTCTCAGTCAGAACCTCAGTTAAGTGTGACCACAAACCAGTAATTCCAGAGTAAAACTTATAAATGCAGCAAAATGTCATCTGCGGTACAACGATCAAAATTCTCAATGTATGGAACTTGTATACCAAAAAGCAAAACGAGAACAAAAGAGCCTCCGTCTGAGGGCAATATTTTATATTTGAATGTTTGCGACAAGTTTATTACTATGTGTTAACCCTCATGTCCATTCGGCTCTTTCTTCAAATGGGTTAAATGTTAGGTTATGGTTAGTGTAATTCTCATATAGGCTACGTGAGAGGGTATATACAGTAATTTAAGTCCTCGGAGTTCGGTTTTGTCCTGAGACGAGTTGATGTTGTCCCGTAACGTTACACAAAGCCCACGGCCAGACACCGCTGAGCAAAACAAATAGGATGTTTATTTAGAGCACCGCGGATTTCCCCGTGGTTACGTAAGTTATTAAAATACCAATAATAATTTTAATTGCTAGTTGATATGAAGTGAAATCATAGGGGATAAAGATGGATTTTAATTTACTTGTATTGCTTTTGCTTTCATTCTTCTAAAAAAAAAACCCGTCGCCCACAACGTTTTGTTCAGCACAACAGATGCTCGTTTCCTGAGCTAACTTGGAACACAAAAGTGCAACTCGAGTACCCACCACACCATAGTCAGCAACTGGGACACAGACAATGGGATCGGCTTAAGCCGAACAAAAGAGCCACCAACTTATTAAATGCCGGACCTCGATAACTTTTATGCTTTATTTTCTACTAACACGCACAGACATTCAAACGAATGAAAGCCACGCACAGATACGCCGCAAGTAAGACGCACGTTATCCAAGTGAATTAAAAAAATCAATTTATACTTATCTATCATAATAGAGATGTCACCATTATAAACCTCTTGATTTGCCAGTGCTTTACTTCACGTTGTAAGAACAAACGGAGCTAGCGCTCAAAAACGCGGCGTTTACAGGTTTTTAAAAAGAACGTTTGCCGCTACCGTGTGTCAAAGTACCGAATGGCACGAAATCAGCGCCTCAATCACCGCTCACGAAGTGTACGGCGTAGTGTCAAATGTACACCGACAGAATTGTCTTAACCGTATAAATAAAAATGAGAACACTGTATTCGTGTTAGCGGTGTGGGAAATAGCGCACGGAGGAAAAGAAAAAATAACCTGCTTTGGAAAGACAGTATCGTGCCTGGTGCACCTTAACCGTGCGTGTTCAGTTGGAGGTGTCCATTACGTTTGTTTTGATGTATTCGAGGGCGAGTTAACCGCGCACGCAAGCACTCTTTTTCAGCGCAGAAGAAGCTGCTGAACGATTTTCTGCTTCAACAGAAATAATTGCGACCACAATTGTACAACTCTAAGTTTTTTGGCGATGCTGTGGCGCGTTTAGTTTCAACGCAACACGTTAATCCGCGAGTTAGCAATTTGATGTCTGCGGAAGCGGCGATTTCTTGTTTATGTTGCCACGCAATAGACGCACTAACCTTTCTTTCCCACCATACTAGCGAGCAACCACTAAACCGTCCCATTTAATCATCCACCTTGCTATATATAGAGTGCAGCATCCTGTGCGTTTATTTATCTATTGCAATTCATTTATTCTAACCTTCAACTAATCAACGGGCAGACACGCATTTAAATGGTCACTGTACGAAAATGGCGCCGAATGTTAAAAAAATCAAACGCAAATTCCCTTCATTGCGGTCGAAGCGTCACAATGCACAGTAAATCAAAGTAGGGGGGTTTTGTTGCGCTTACCTTTTTTTCTTTAGATCATCAATTGGGGGAAAAAATCCTCACTTCAGAAAGGGATTTAGAAGCAATATTCCATCCGCACACGAAACACACTATGTTGCAAAACCCATGTGTTTTTGTCTGCTTTTTTTTTTTTAAACTGGTGTTTCGGGATCCTCGTAAAAAGGTGGGGCTACCTATGCAATGAGAGAACTTTGTTTAAAGAGCGGACCAATGGGAGGGCCGCGGCCGCCAGCCTTGTCCAATCACCGCAAAGGGGACTGGTGTTCGATGGGAAGCGCCAAGGCTGCACGGCTGCGAAACAGAAAACGTTTCTCACACACCATTTGCAATGTCAGTGTGAGGACAGCGTCAGTGTAATCAGCAAACTTACACTGCCATCACTTTTACATGATCTTGTTATTGCTACTGTAGTCGCAGTTTAGCCCACATTATAAAGATTTATGTTTCACATTAACGACTGTTTTCCCTAAATGCATGTGCTTTTCGAATACGCCTAAAGAAATCGATCTGAAAACTTAAAATTTCTGCTCACCGGTTAGATGTCAATAGTGATACATATGATATTACCCTGAATATGCATTAGGATTTTGTCACTCGCATAAGCATTATGACTTATGCCAAATCAAAAGGAATTTATCTTTATTTTTTGTCGCTTTATTATTTAAATGATTTTTGTTTTATAAAAGTTGGCTGTAATTAGAATCCTGCACCATGATTTGTGTGGACATGAAACGAGACCAGATGAAACAACTGTCAGAAGCACTGGAAGGGAAAGTGGCTCCACGTGCAAGTGATTTCCTGAGGAAAAGTGACTCTTAACACTTGCATTCAGAAACAGCACCCAGTCAGCGAACAAGAAACGTGCATGCAAGCGCTCTGGAAGCCCCTGTTCCAGATTGCATCCCAGACAGAATCGCTCACTGTCTCCCACACACACACAGATATCTACAGCGATTCTCCCCACAGAAGCAGCGCAGGTCTCTGGTCCTCACTGCTCCTCACTCCTCCTCACACTCGCCTCCATTCTGCACCACCGTCAATCAGAAAACATAAATAATAAATACAACCCGTTAGGGAAAAAAAACGGTCTGGGGAGGAGTCCCAGATGAGGGCGCCGACGGCTGGTGCCTCCTCTCTGATCACAAAAAATAATATTCGCAGATGCGTTTAGGTATATTACAATCTACATTTACATTTACATTTATTCATTTGGCAGGTGCTTTTATCCAAAGCAACTTGCAAGTGAGGCAGAGTGCAACACAAGCAAAATCTGTACTGAATTTTGCACTTTGTTATTTGTACTGATTTTTGCTCTTTGCACTTTACTCTGTGCTTGCACTACTTGCTTCATAAATTACTCTGAGGGTGTCTGCTGAACAAACATATACATTGTAAACATAATCACAATTTTCTGTCAAATAATGTGCTGTAAAGCAGACAACATACACAAAGCTGTCGATGGTCATGAAACACTTCTTAAATGCCCGTCCGTGTTCTGTAAGGGTATTGTGCTTTCTTAGTGAGCGATAACACACATGTGCCAAACCGAGCGAGGACCGCACCCAGGGTGGGAGGGGCCAGTGCACTGCGTATGCGCATGCACACGCAAAACGGACTCAAATTCTGGCGTGTAGAATGCATCCGAACCCGATCATTTCACACGAACACACACACACACGCGCGCGCACACACACACATGCACACACGCACACACGCACGACCCCAAAACTAGAGCTGCTCCTTGACGCTTCGCCTCCGTGCACGGATTGTGCCCATCAATAATTTGTGGGGACGGTGCGTGTGGCGTGAGGGGAAGGGAAGGGGAGTGCAGAGGGATTGTGGGAGTACCTCCACCGCCCGGGAGACCCTTGCAGCCGTGCCCCTCTCCGGGGGGGGGGACGGGCACTGCCGAATCTGCCTTTTACCAACCCTCTGGAGAGCGCCCATTTCAGAATGTAATGGCCACACGATTCCATTTCTACACCCCTCACCCCCCACCCACATCCCCATCTTCGATTCTGTTTTGCCCCCCCACACACACCCCATTCCCTCCCGCCTTCTTCCTGGCGCATGATATTACCCACACTTCACTGCCTCCAGCACGGCCATCACGCGGCTGTCTGAACCCATTTGTGCTGTACGTCTTGTTCAGTGGCAGACTGGGAGCGGGTCATGTGACTGCATCTGGCCTGGCGGCTGGTGGCAGCACACTGCCGTTTGCCACACCGCGAGTGGCTAGCTAATCATCTCTTCGCCTGTCTGTTAACAGAGCTGTGCGGGTATCTACTGTTGCGCTTTGCGCCGTTTCATAATAAACGGACAGCAATCCCTGGTCATTGACATTAGAGTCCGTCTCATCTCTTACATTACATTATTGTCATTTAGCAGATGCTCTTATCAGGATCGACTTACATAGGTTACAGTTTTTACATGTCATCCATTTATACACCTGGATATAAACTGAGGCAACTGTGGGTTAAGTAACTTACCCAATGGTACAGCAGCAGCAGTGCCCCAGCAGGGAATCGACCCAGTAACTTTTCGGTTACAAGCCCTGCTCCTTAACACTATGTCACACTGCTGCCCCTCTCTGTAAGTATTTAAGAGGCAAATAAGATGCATCATTAACACCCATCAAACTTGCCCTTTTATAATGGTAAGACAATGTGGGCAGATGGTTCACGTGGAAGGAAAGCTCTGAAACTGTATTGCTCATTACAATAGTGTTGACGCACCTCACTGTGATTTATACAACCCAGTCAGAAATTACCACAGCATATTTACTCTATTGAGTTTGGCTCTGTTTGCAATCCAATTTAAACATGCTCAGGATAAATAACCTAATGGGGACTGATTTAATAAACGGAAAAAAGGTCACTGTGTACAAAATCAATACCTTCCATTGTGTCCGGGAGGCATAGCATGGATTTATTAAAATGATGATATTGGACATTCTAAAACGGTGACAACTGCCAGTGAGAAATAAGCAAAGCATAAAATTAGCCAAAATTCTGCATAATCAAACATGTTCACTCTCTCAGGAGAATCATATTCCTGTGATTAGTTTCACCTTAACAATAAAGAAAACATAAAACTTCTTATAGATAAGACTCTTTAGACTGGATTTTGTTTGCTCAATGCTCACAATAATTGAAGCCCATTTCTATTTCACATCTACTCATTATTCGAACGTGATAGTGATTATAATGTCATCTTCTCTTCCTCATCACTATTACAATAAGACGTATGGAGCTACAAAAAAGAGGTGAAATAAACAGGACAAAAAGTGGCATTAGAGTTAAGCCCCCAGGGAAAGGACACGAAAAATCTCTTAATTAAAATCTCTGATCTCTATTGTGTTTCCATATAAAAGACAGGAATGAGACACCTGATTCCACAGGGGGTGTGAATTGCATTGGCTGGCAGAAAGAGAGGGTGCTCCCCTGCGAATGTGCTGGGAAGACCCCCCACCCCAGTGAGGTGACCTGCCGATGCATTGAGCGCATGCAGAACAAAACCCCACCAGACACAGGAAGGCGTGTGCACACACGATGGGCTGCGCTGCTCTGTCACGCTCGGGGCAGGATTGTGGAATGGTGTCCCCACCCCTCCCCTCTCCGTCCCTCCCCACACCCACTCTGGTCGCCTAGAGACCATGCCTGGCGCTGCCCCCAGGTCCCCCTCGCTCTAATGCAGGAGCAGGTGTTCAGCCAGACCCCAGTAAAATGAGGAAGCAGCACCTCGCAGACGCAGGGTCCCGGGAGACTGTCCGGGGGGGGGGGGATTTGGGAGGGGCAGCACACCCCACACCCCCCCTCCCCTTCTGTGATTCTGGGCAGGGTCATGCACCAGCTGAGCTCAGGGCCGTTATGTCTCCCTGCACACCGCGCGGTCTGTGCCACCATGCCTCTGTGGCTCTGTGGTGTATTACATAACTCACCACCCCTCACCCCCCCACCCGCGGGCACTCCTCCTGTCTGTTCCTGCCCCTTTTGTT
Organism: Megalops atlanticus; assembly: GCA_019176425.1. Classification (NCBI taxonomy): domain Eukaryota; kingdom Metazoa; phylum Chordata; class Actinopteri; order Elopiformes; family Megalopidae; genus Megalops; species Megalops atlanticus. The sequence continues at coordinate 5,482,267 of CM032884.1, read as the reverse complement.
TGCGTCTCGTGTCACTCAAGGTGTTAACAGCCCGGCTTGGAGCTCGTTCACGGCCCTAAAGTGTCATATCCGACACAAAAGCAGGGCCCTGCATTTCATTACATTATTGGCATGTAGCATACGCTCTTATCCACAGCAACATACATACAGTAGGTTACAATTTTATCCATTTATACAGCTGGACATTTACTGAGGCAATTCTGGGTTAAGAACCTCCCCGAAAGGTACAACAGCAGTGCCCTAGCACGGAAGAAACCTTTTTTTACACCACTCTGCTGTCCCAAACCCTCCTGAGGCGCAGTATGCAGGACTACAGCTGGGGGGCGCTACTCTGTACCTTCACCGTAATGTGAAAAGAAGATGTTGGTCGGGGCTGTGTTGTAGTTAATGATAAAGGGAGACCTGACCCTTCGTTCACATGGTGGGAGGGGTCTCAGTGCATCATCTGTCACCATGACACTGAGGGGCCCCCGGTACTCATCTTGCCACAGTTGTCATGTTGTATTAATTTGGGGTGGCTGAGTCTAAATTAATGCATTAATTATAGTGTGGATAAGCACCTTTGAGAGTGAATTAGCCTTGACATGAGAGAGAGGGGGAGAGAGAGAGGCACAGGGAGAGGAAGACGGAGATGGAGAATAAGGCTAGGAAGAGAGTGTACGTGAGTGTACTTTAGCATGGTGAACCTAAAGTGCATTCTATTACCAAAATGATCCAGCCACTGGTCTAGAATTACTGCATTAATAACATTGTTTCAATACTGACCTTTTAAATATCAAGAAATATGCGCATAAGAATAATTCTGTTCTGACTCACAACATAACACATTTACCAATTATATAATAAAAATATTATACTGCTTAATACAAAATGTTATACTCAATTGAGTGCAAAATTCAGAATAACCATCTAGAATTTAAATCAGAAAAATCAGCATCATGCTCAGAAAAAAACGTTTTGCAGTTTAGCTAACGGCCTGGACGCAATAGATGTAATTGGTATTATTACTCTTACTATTATTAAGAGAAGGAACAATGGCAATAACAACAACAATAATAATAGTGGTGATAGTATATGATCATTTCCCAGATGTCTTTTTTGGCCTGTGCCCATGTCCTCCACTGCGTGGGAGTGTGGGCGTGTGTATGCGTGCGTGTGCCTATGTGTGTGTGTGTGTATGTGCGTGCATGTGCCTGTGTGTGTGTGTGTGTGTGTGTGTGTGTGTGTGTGTGCATGTGTCTATATGTGTGTGCGTGTGGCTGAGTGTGTGTGTGTGTGTGTGTGTGTGTGTGTGTGTGTGTGTGTGTGTGTGTGTGTGTGTGTGTGTGTGTGTGTGTGTGTGTGCGTGTGGCTGAGTGTGTGTGTGTGTGTGTGTGTGTGTGTGTGTGTGTGTGTGTGTGTGTGCGTGTTTATCACGACTCTGATCAGCCTGAAAGCAGGGCTCAGCGCACACTGATAGACGAGGTGTACGTGTTTGTAATGTATGATGTGATATGAGTGCAGGATCAGTGTGGGGAGTGTGTGCAGGATACCTTGGTACAGGGCAGGTTCAGTATGTGCGGGTACAACATCTGTACAGGACCTTGTGTTCCACAGTAAGTGCTGAGTGGCAAGAGATGGGGGGGAAAAGGGGACAGAGAAAAGGAGGGAGAGAGAGAGAATGAAAGATTGAGAGAGAATGAGGGAACGAGAGAGGGAGGTAGAGGGAGAAAAATCACCCTCTCCCCTGTGCCTGCTACCCAGCACAAGCACAGAGTAAAACACAACACAAAGTGCTAGCATTGTACAAATGCGTGTGGTTATAATGAAATGCATAATTAACACCATCATTTATTAAACATGAGCATTGTGTGGCACTGGGTGCCTAATAAAGATTTAGTGATGCCACTAAGAGGGCTACCCCCAGTGTAGATTATACTGATTTGGGAGGGGATAAACAGGCAGACCCTGTACCTCCCCCCCAGAACAAATCCAGCTAACGCAAATAAGACAGTCTCACTGTTAAAATGAACTCAGAATCTACTGACACTGTGCTCATATAAAAAAGAGGGAGAAATCTCTGCCTGCAGAACCATTGCACCCTTCGATGATGGGCCTAACAGCCCCTGTATCTGTCTGCTGGTGACTGGACAGGCTTTTAAAAATGACAAGGACTGTGCAATGGATCTTTCATACAGGAGGAGTCCAGTGTACTTTGGACTACCTTTGGATTACTAATAAGAGCATCTGTCTCTCATGACAATCAACACACCAGCCAAACCAACATCAGAAGCTCCACTTATGTGAATGAAGCGCATACAGGACTCACACAGGGAGAATGGGATTCTTACGGCAGGAGTACCCTGTGTATATAATTAGCCCTCACATATGGGTCTTTCTTTTTTTCCAGGATGTTTCCCTCCAGCTCTCACACACACACACACACACACACACACACACACACACACACACACACAGACTGGGAGGATGCAGGCCATAAATATTTATGCGCTCCGTAACGAGATAAACTATTCATGATGCCGGATTGCTATTTTTTGTCATCCGCATGTTCACGGTTCCAGTTTTTATCCCGTACCGTACAGCTGCAGATGGGATGTCATCGTCCCCGTCCCGTGACCCACACTCACACGACAGCACTGCTGCTGTTTTCTCTGTACCCCCCCTCGGGCTGGGGCGAGGAACATTCTGTTTGGGGACGTTTTTGGACAGGTTATTCAAGCAAAAAACTCTGGAGATTTTTTTTCCAGGCTGCAAGTCAAAACCGCAATAACAAGGGCCTAAAAAGCCTTAAGCACAACAAGGGGAAAGCAATGGATGATGGCCATTCATACTGAAAAAAAATGCCCGTTTTAATAACGCGGTTCTCTGCCGGCTTAACGTGGAAACCTTTCAGCCTTATGTGAAAACCGTGTTTTTGGATGAGGAAGAGAGATGCTGAAGAGTAAGCTGTGTCTCCACTTCACAAACAGCCCTGTGTCTCTAGGGCAGCACTCTTTATCTCTCCCAGAGCTCTTGTTTCCACATCGACATCCAACGCTAATCCCAAGCCGGGGCCGGGCGGCCACCTGTTCACCCATTTCCCGTCCCCGAGTCTCTACTGGCACCTGGTGGCAGCATAGAGTACTGCACCTCTGGATGGTGCACCACCTCAGACATACAGCTGTTCTGCCTGCTTCAATACTGACAGAGGCGAAACCAGGGATGCTCTCTCCAAAATCCTAAATGAGAGGGATTCGGGTGCCTGGAAATTTACACACTTGTTCGCTGAAAATGTAAAAGCTTGGAACCATCACCCCCCTCAAGTACTGTCACCGCCAAATGGAGCGTATTTGCAGCTCCTGCTTACATTACTATTACTCAGCAGATGATGTTTTCCAGAGAGACTTACACTGGTGAAAATTTTACCTATTACCCATTTATACAGCTGGATATTAACTGCGGCAATTTTGGGTTATGTATCTTGCCCAAGGGTGCAACAGCAGTACCCCAGCAGGGAATTGAACCAGCAACCTTTTGATTACAAGCCCCACTCATTACCATTACACCACCCCGTGGACCTGATTTAGATAACTTCCTGCTTGCCTTGAAGTCATATTTTACCCAGCATCCCCTGCAGTGCTGGATGCTGTATATAGCTCTTCAGAAGACTACATCGCTCTTTCTACCGGCACAGCTGAGACGGGCCAGGCTACAGCGACAGCGCTGCAAACATCTGCGTCAGTTGGAGTCCTACGGGAGAGCACGTGACCAGCTGAGGAAGGGGGAGGGAGGGGGTGAGGGGAGGGAGTATGGCATGTCCCGCCCTGCTGGGGCGAACCGATGAGCTCTCGGGGGACCAGGTGTTCCAGGGAGATAAAGACGCCTGGCTGTGCCACGGCCTCCGAGCAAACCTTACCGTCACCCTGCTGGGTCTTCATTAGTGTGACAGCCAGTGCAGGCGGCAACAGCACCAATACCATCCCTGCTGCTGTCCCCCGTCTGTAATGCTGTACCTCTCACACAGAGCAGAGGCTGCCCCGGCTCCATCACTGCTGCCCCACACCTATAAGCCAGTCTATCCCCAAACTACACTACCAGTCAAAAGTTTTAGAACACCCCCAATTTCTGTAAAGGAAAGACCTACACTTTTAAGGGTATAATGTTCTGTCTGTCTTCCTTTGTTAATTGCCTTTTTCTCACCATTATGATAAGCAATATACTACTTCCTGCAGTGCAATATTGTCCAAATAATGCTTCAGAGAGTGTAGTAACACAGTCTGTTCTAACACTGCTTTTATACAGACAGAGGGTTTATAAGTAATCAACAAAAGTCAGGACACCTGTAGGAATTGTTTGCATCAACTTTCAAGGCTTAATTTACTTCCATTGCTGCAGAAAAGCTGTAAGTTGTTAACCCATTACTTGTTCCCTGAAAAGGGATTTTTTATAACTCTGAAATTTACATTATTTTTCAGTTTACCGCTTCCTTTTGTTCCATTTCAGGTCATTCACTGGACTTGGACTGCTTAAATTTCAATAAATTGGAAAAATGGAGGTGTTCTAAAACTTTCGACCGGTAGTGTACACCAGCCTCAACACCATCACTGCTGCTCTGCCTTATCTGTAATGCTATCCCTCTAACACAGAGCACAAGCAATGCAAGCTCTCTTATGGCTGCCCCACACCTAAAGGCCACTCCATCCCCAAACACAGGGCACAGACTACACAAGCTCCAATACCATCACTGCTGCTCTGCGCCTGTAAGTCACTCTATACCTCCAGCACAGACTATACCAGCTCCAGAGCGGCAGTGTAGCATAGCATTAGGGAGCAGGGTTCATAACCAAATGGCTGGTGGTTTGACTCACCACTGGGGCACTGCTGCTGTAGCTTTGGGACAGGTACTCATCCATTTATACAGCTGAGACAATTCAGGGTTACCATGTAACAACTGTAACCTATGTAAGTAGTTCTGGATAAGAACACCTGCTAAATGACAATGTAATGTAGTGTAGCACCAGTAAACCACTCTAGCCCCAAACATTATGAGCAGAGGCTACACCAGCTCCAACACCATCACTGCTGCTCACCCTCTCCTGGAAGCGTACCCAAACGCTGAGCACACAGACAGACAGAGTAAAGTGTGTCCACTCCTGTCCCCGGAGTCTGGGTGATGTAGCTCAGACCCACTTCTCTTAAACGCTCTCCCTCCAGCCCCTGTGGCCTGTCGCTCTGAGCCAAACACAGCAGCACGCGCCCGTCCCTTCAGGCAGGAGAACCGGGCTGAGACGCGCTCATAATGTCACAATAACTCATCTCTCCGAGGGGAGCGGGGGGATGGAGCAGCTGATCCAAACGCCCCTCCATTTGTTTAAGGGGAAGTGTCCCAGATTCTCACACGCGCGTTGGAATTTTTTTCACCTGAGCGCCGCCGGTCTTGTACGAACGCCTCTGGCAAGGAAAGAGAATCAGAGTGCCCCGGGCCTCCGGGCTTGGTCACGGGTTCGGGCACGGCGCCATAAGCCACGCCCACATCCCCGCTGATCTCCCATTCACCTCACTCTGCAGCCCCACAATCCTCGGCTGCGCCTGGCTAGATTAAAGCGATCTATTTTGAATCAATGCACCAATCCAATTAGGGTTCAAAAATAAACAACCAATACAGCGGTCGCTGCCAGGGTGACTGCGCACAGTTTTAAATGCATTTCTACTCAGGCGGTTTGGGTTAGCTGCCTGGGACATTGGTCACTGCTGCTAAATCCAACCAGACACCCCAGGGAGGAACAGTAGGATGTAACTGAACAGGACTATATAGGTGATTTGGATTTTTAGGGCTTGAATAGTGTTATGCTCACACTCACTGGCCTGGGAGTGTTGTTAGCCTGGTCTGACACTGCTGCTCATTCAGCTTGAATGGATGCACTTCTGTTCTTTTGTGCTGAAAGTCGCTCTGGATAAAATGAATGTAACGTAATGTAAAGTTATGTAAAGTACAACTATGGCTAGGCAAACTTCACCGATTTTAAGGCAAATCTTGATCCCCTAGTTTCACAATGTCTGTACAGCTTTAGTGCTGTACTGGAGGAATGGGGATGCAGGATGGAAGTCTGCTGCCTATTTGAATGGACAGACATGTTTCTGCAGTTTGTTCTACACTGTTTATCTAGCCTGCCCTGACTGGCTCCCTTCAGCTCTCCCCTCCCCTCACTCCCTCATCCTGATGGTATCTTCCCATTCCTCTCTGTATCAGTCTGTTTGCTCCTATCTGTGCTAATCCCGAGTCGCGATAGTTCTGTTTCATGTCTCTGGCGCCTGTATCCGTGGTGTTGGAAATGGAAATGTAATTGATTGGAATCTGAGAGGTGGATCTGAGGGAGCTCCATTTTGTTTCCTGGTCACATTGTGTGCACTGTCTGCTGCAGTAACAGTGGCACTGGGGGGTGTGCACCTACCCAGGTGTGTTTGCACATCCAGTGCACTGGACCAGCTGATTTTCTGTAGGATGAGTTGCAGGGTGCTTTTCATTCTCTGTGCAGGGATTTTTAAGCACGGCCCAAGATCCAAGTTCTGTGTTTTGTTCCAACTAAGCTCAAGATATTTGCATTAAGTAGACAATTATTGACTGAAGAAATATGCTGAAATTTGACAGGAGCAAAAAAAAAAAAAAAAACTCTGAAGAACAGCACGCTAAAAGAAAAATTGGAAGACTTCATCCTGTGGCCTCTACCTGAACTGCAGATCCTGGATTCCAGCTCCAGGTCTTACCTAACTCCAGCTTGTGTTTTGTGTGATAAATTTGTCACCAGTCTGTGGAGCTGCCCTAAAATGATTATCATAAATCTCTATTATGTGTGATACATGATTGAGCTGTCTTCTTTTATTTATCCACTGAGGGTAGTAAGGATGACAGAGTCCTCTGAAGTAAAGCTGGCACAGGAAGCGGCAAACGCAAACAGGCACACTGTGAGGCGCTAGTATATGCAACAGCTAACTTACTGTGACACTGTGAGGCACAACATTAATATAATGTATGTAAATAGCAGTAAATGTCATTTATGCTAATGTTTGTGTTTGGTTTTCTGCATGTGGTTATGTATGACAACGTGATCAACGGTATATTTCAGCACATGAGCAACCGCTGTGTGTGTGTGTGTGTGTGTGTGTGTATATGTATGTATGTGTGTGTGTGTATGTATGTTTGTGTACAGTGTGCATACACATTGTCTGTGTGCACATGTGTGCATGCGTCTGTGCGTGAGTGTGTGTGTGTGTGTGTGTGTGTGTGTGAGTTTGAGCGTATGTGTGTGTGTGTGAGTGTAAGTGTGTGTGTGTGTGTGTGTGTGTGTGTGTGAGTGAGTGTAGGTGTGTATGTGAGTGTGAGTGTGTGTGCGTGCATGTGTGTGTAACTGTGTAAGTGTAGGTGTGAGTGTGTGTGTGTTTGTATGTGAGTGTGTGTGTGTGTGTGTGTGTGTGTGTGTGTGTGTGAGTGTGAGTGTGAATGTGAGTATGAGTGTGTGTGTGTGCGTGTGTGGCAGCTGTACTCGCTGCTCTGTGACAGAGGGCAGGTGTGTGGGACTGCTGTCTCCGCACGGGGGCCAGTGGGCACGGGATGCCATGGCAACCGTATCTGGACTGGAACAAATCTGCAAGCCTGAGGTGGGAGTCTACAACTGCGTGGGAGTGAGATCCATTCACCCTCACAGAGTGGCACACTGCAGAACGCTCCCCACGGCGGGGCTCTACCAACACTGCCATGGCACAGACACACATCCCTCCCTCTGCTTCATTCAGGAGCCTGCGAGCCATTCACACCATCTCTGAGTGAATCTGAAGACTCGCGACTGAACAGTGGTCCACATGAGAAAAATATACATTACATTATTGGCGTTGAGCAGATGCTCTTATCCAGAGCAACTTACATAGGTTACACTTTTTTTTTTTTTTTTTTTACAATGTTATCCATTTATACAGCTGGATATTTACTGAGGCAGTTGTGGGTTAAGTACCTTGCCCAAGGGTACAACAGCAGTGCCCCAGCGGGGAATCGAACTGGCAACCTTTCAGTCGCGAGTCCTGCTACTTAACCACTTTACCTTTACACTGCCACCCCACACATATAATAAGTTCTCCTTCTGATAACCATATGCTCCACAGAGGCTGAGAAGTTCACTAATTTCAAAACACAGCATGTAACTACATTACTATTTGCTGTTAACATATTGTTACTATTTACAATGCTTTCCAAACTGATCTCAAAACAGCTGTCGGTACACAGATTAGCCTCAAGGCAGGTACGCTGGCGGACCTGAGGTAAGTCTAAATGCAAAGGTGGCCTTTGATCTGTCCCAATGCCCGGTCAGCTATGCTTTGCTCCATGCTTGGGGCCATGCAAATCTCACGGAAATAACTGAGTCAGTGGCTCACAAAGACAGCTCTGGCCAAGAGGGAACAGCAGAGCAGGGGAAACTACTATTAACACCAGTTACAGCATCTACAATGGGAGCTCAGGAGTCTAAAGATCCAGCTTCCATGAGTTTTTAACGAGTACTGATCTATAATACCTGTCAAAAGCATCTTATCACTCAAGGTATGCATATAGCGTTTCTCCAGAAAAATAAAGTGTACAGATATCTGGATAATGATTAAATGTTTTTTGGCACCAGTTGGTTTAATTGATCATTCATGAATGACTGTAATGCACTCGAGTGACTCTGACTGTTACGTCTGTTGCCTAAGAGCTACATCACATCATTAGCTACTCGGGTCACTGGGGATAGGTGGCGAGCTGATTTAACCTGTTAAATGCCAAGTCATCAACAAAAATATACTGAAGTCTGTACTGGGGATTAAAAATTTGCTGGATATTCAGCTATGAGCTCAGTTTTCTTCAATAACTCAGATCAGTATGCAAAGGATTATTAAGCATTTGCTCAACTGCTCAAATTCTTATTAATATACACAAAATTAAGAAAGGCTTCATTCTTCCTCATCATATTCATGAGGGAGAGCCTACGGACCCTGCATAAAATAATATTCATTGATAATACTCATTTTCCTGCCAGACTCTTTTACATGGACCAGAGATTCATGCAGAGCTTTGGAAAAAAAAGAAAACAGGGAATATTCAATCTCAAAAGACACACAATATTTGAATATCAAATCAATATAACACAAGGTATACCAGAGATATATTACCTCCTTCAAGAGCCAGCCCAAGACCAAAGAAGCATTTCAAAGTGGTGATTAAGACCTGGTCCTAAAACTCCATCCCTGCAGTACAATCCTGTCTTTTTATGAGCTGTCACACAGACACAACTTTTTCACCGTCTATGCCTTCATAAGCTAAAAATAAAATGTCATATTCGCTAGCTCTGCAGAAACGGTGTGCTAAAAATGAACCGGGGAAGAGCATTCTTCCACTGGAATTGGTTTTTGTCATTATTTCTTGTTTAAAAAGCAAATTACATCAGCATCACAAGGACATAAAACTCAGCAAGCCAGTTTGAAAAGAGCTCATTGCTTATTAACTCCACACTGCAATAGGGTCCCAAATAAAACATCCAAATTCTCTCAGACATTAGAAGCCAAAGGTGACAGTGAGCTATATGCTAATGCCAGAGCCTTGGCACAGTGTTTCTGTAACATTGAGGCAACGTGATCCCACGGTTTCATCCCACGTTTCCTGGGACACAGATGGTGCACAGGAGTGACGGGGGTCACAAATAAACGGGAGAGACGGCAGATCCCTTCGGCTTATTTTTATGGGGATTATCATAATGGCTCTGTCACAAAAGAGCTGAGACAGTCCTTCCCAGGCGCCTCACTGAAAATCAATAGTGGAATACGAGTGCAGGGCAGGCCAAGAGGAGAGGCGGCGAGCGGGGGGCGTCCCACCCTGTGTTCTGCACAGCATCAGACACGCGGGGACCAATCAAGGGCAGGGGTGAGCTGTCCTCAAAAAAGACAGGAACATGCCACACTGTGACCTCTCCCCCCTGAGAGGAACACCTTGCCTCAGCACATAGAGTCCCTGGCAAAGGAAGAGAGGGAGAGAGGGAGAGAGGGAGGGAGGGAGGAAGCAGAGGGGGGGAGGGGGTGATACAGACCGGGACAGAGAGTGCAAAATGAAGAGGAGAAGTGGGACAGAGGAGGAGAGATTAAGGGAGAAAGAGGATGAAAATGGAGAGAGAGGGAAAGCAAGCTGGACAGAGGAATGAGGGAAGGTGGAAGAAAAGAGAGAGAGAGGGAAATAAGGAAGAGACAGCAGAGGGGGAAGGTGGAGGGACGAGGAAGCACAGCACAAAGCTTCAGTAACCACACTACTGGCGTACCGTGCTGTTTAAAAAAGGGGAAAACTGCTACACTGCTTGCCAACACGAGATTAGGCTCCACAGAGGAGAGCTCTGATTTTCAAAATATGCAGGAGACTGACCTGTGATCACTACAGTACTCTAAGCCAATTTCTCAGACCAGCTATGGCTAAAAAGGTACATGTGGTTCCATTCACAGTTCTGCATTTCCTTCATCCATATTCAGACTCAGCACAGACCCTGTGCCTCATGCCACAGAGATGGAGATAAAGAGCAAGTATTCTCTCGCATGTACACGCGCACACACACAAACACACACACACATACAAATAAATACATGCACACATCACACAAGCAAACACACGGGCAGAGAAAAGGTCGGAGTGTGTGCGCACATAAACAAGTCACGGCAGTCAATTCTGCTGACTTTCTTGCCCCCACCCCACAGTAAAAGACAAATAAACAAGGCACCAGATGTCTTGTGGGGACAGCGAGTAGGCAAAACCGCCACTCCACAACAAGCAGATCCAAAACAGAGATGGGTACTCACCAGTGCAGGGTAGTGTCCGAGGCAGTGTCATTGGATAGTCATTCCAGGATGGGATGGGGGACAAGGAGAGGGGGGAGAGAAAGATTGGTCAGCAAAATGCATACACATCGTAAACCACATGTACATAATGGATGGACATCATAGACCACATGTATATCACACCGTTTTACACTACAGAGAAGAGCCTGAATTCAGGACACATTTTCTCTCTGTCCATATCTTTCATTTCTTATTGGTCAGTTACTTATAAGGAAAAAAACATTCCATCCGTGTTGTCCAAAAACAATCAGATGGAGGGACACATGGGGTAGCAGCATGGAACTGATCACTGAAAGACCCAGGGCTGCCCTTTCAAAACACAAAAACTGTACTGAATACTGTAGTTTACCAGCACTGACAGTGGAAGCAGAGACACTTGGAGTGCTCAGGACCAGGCTTTACACAGGGCTAGTGAATGGGCTGTTCCAATCCTTAAACTGCCTTACCTTACGCTCTTTATTTCTGTTCAATTAGACCTGCCAGCCTTGTAAAAACCAGTTACTTTTAGAAGGTATGTACCACCCAGTCCAACACTTTCCCTGGGTTCTGTTTAAACTACAACACATGTAGGTACCTTCGAGCAGACACTTTCGGAGTAATCTCCTGACCTGTGAGAATGTGTGAAAACAGCACGGTTTCAGACATTCTGTGTATGCGAGAGTCCCAGAATGCGTGTTCTGTAACGAGGCCTGGACTCGGTCGCTGTGGCTTGCGGATACTGTTTATTGCTGCTTGTGTGTCTCAGGTCAGAGGCCCGCAGCCTGGAGCAGGAGCCGCTGTGACCCTCTCCAAATCCTGCAGGGGTGTGACTCAGTGCTCCGCCTCTCAGGCTGCCAGAGCGCCCCTTCTGCCTCCCCGCGCCCGCGTGAGAGATACACACACACGTGCATGCCTGCGTACACCCGCACATGATTACACACACGCACGCACACACACACACACACACACACACACACACACAGACACCGACACCGACACCGACACCGACACAGACACAGACACAGACACAGACACAGACACACACACATACACATACACATACACATACACATACACATACACATACACATACACACACACACACACACACACACACACACACACCCACACACCACACACACCCACACACACCCACACACACACAGTTTCCTTTTTGCATCAATGAAGTATTATCTTTCTATTTGTCTATGCGCACACACACACAAAGATACATGTGTGCATGTATACACACTCACACACACGCACACACACATATATGTGCACAAGCACAAGCACGAGCACACACGCGCGCACACACATATGTGCACGAGCACACACACACACAGACACACTCACACTCACACTCACACACACACACATATATGAGCACGAGCACATACACACACGCACGCAGTAGATCAGTATCTTTCCTGTTGTGCACTGTGCAGAGGCGGGCGGCCGGCAGACAGGAGACGGGGGAATGAAACGGCGTGCTGATCGCAGCTCTTTTCCCTGTGGGTCAGCCTCGGCCGGCCCGTCAGCTGAGCGCACGAGGGGCCGTCTCCGGCATGCCAGGGACACAGCCTCGTCTGTGGGCTCCCCCCCTCACAGCAGACGCCCCCCCCCTTCACCTCTCCACACTGCTGGGGCTGTTCTGGGGGGTTCTGACAGCTGCCAGGCCATACACATCAAAGCGAGAGTGAATGTGTGCCCCTGCCATCCCGCGTGGCACAGAGAGGAGATGTGATTACAGAGGAAGCACTGTGGCGTGCTGACAGAGGGGACACTGCAAGGCACTTTCACCGGGCAGCTTTTCCAGCTGTGGGATCTTCAGCCAAAGCCCTTCCATTATCACAGGCTACCTCCTCCTGGGAGCAGGTCGCCGACAGTCAAACAAAAGTCAGCTGAGCTTCAGCTGCAGACAAACACAGTGTCAGTTTCAGGTGGTACGTGTGCCAGGTACAGCCAGGGCTGGGCAGGTTATGGGGAGGTGGGGGGGGTGCTTTTTCATCTCACCGCTAATTACTTCCTCTTGTCATCATTACACAGCGGAAATGTCCACTGTGAAACGCTCTCTGGCCCGCAATCTAAGTCCTATTCTTCCAAAGGCAGGGAGCTCATACTTCATCTGTCTGACAGCTTCCCTCCATCTCTACAGCTTCTCCAGGTTAAAAATACTAATGGAGTTCTTGGGCTCTGCCTGCAGACCCCCCAGCGTCGCCCTGGGGGGAGGACACTGGGCAGGGCATGCCAGCTGAGCTTCAGAGAAACTCCTGCCTTCACAAGCTACTCATCTCCAATTCTGCTTTCAGACGAGACATTAAAGAACAGGTTATGGGACAGGGGTAGTCAAATCAAATAAGCGCAGTCAAATAAACACTTTTACTGGGCCTCCCAAGCCCTGCTCTACCAATATATACCTCACATATTTTTGTCCTTTATATGCATAGAGGGAAATAAAATCATATAATATGGAGTATCACATAGCTCTGCATTTTGCCTGAGCAGCTGATGGACAGCTTGTTTTAAATGGAGTCCTGTCGTATTTTAGGTGATGCCAACGGAAACGAAATGTGTGAGCATGGACTTGATTTCGCGACGGTGACGGAATCAAACCTGGCATATCGGAGGCTCCATGAGCAGATCAATAACCTCCGAAGGATGCCTAAGAAACAAGCACCAAAGATAGCTCCTCGATGGGCCCGTAAAAATGGAAAATGCGTCATATCACTAGGAGTGGTGTTCATACACTGGGGCTCAGTGTGTACGTGAGCCTGCTTTAGTCTGACACCAGCCCCCGGAGTCAAGATAAGAGGTCCTTTTGTCCCCCGTGCGAGCGCCCTGAGTCTTCAATGCAGTGAGCCAATCACGTCTGTCCTTGTCGTGTGGTCACGTGTTAGATTCCGTCTAACACTGGTCCGATTGCAATTAATTGCATTTTTTTATTTTGGAAAAAAACTTCTTTATATTTCTTTGGTTTACTCATGAAATCCACTACCTATCTGTTTTCCGTATTGTCTTCAAACTTTCCTCATGGAGTCTGGCTGTTGTACAAAATTCTTATATCGATAGTAAGGTTTTTCTAATATAACACACTAACATAACACACATCATTGTTTTAATGTTACCTGAACGTTGATAGAATATGCTGCTTTTGTTGGAATACAAAATAGACAGACGAATAGATAAATATTTGTTAGAGGTAACAGGCCAATTTATACTATTCAGGGGAGTGCTGCAAACATTAAGCAAATACATGTCTATGCGTCCAAATCATGCAGTGCGCATACGCTTCAAACGAGGCCATGAAGAAACACTAGTCTCGCAATGAAATTAAACCTTTTATGAACGTAAAGGATGGTAAATGTTTTTGTCAACGCGACAGCTCCTACCTAAGGCGTTTCTTTCATGACACGCGACATGAGTTCTGAGAAAGTATTGGAGCACATTCTGTTTGACTAGGGAAAAACTGTTGGGAGTCAAAAGCGGTGTTAATGTAACCGGCGAGCACACCATTGACGATTTCCGAGAAACCATTAAGATGCTCGCTCCTCCATGGAAAAAGTTGGCAAAGTTCGTGACCATTGCTCCGCTGCAACAGGGGCGCTGCCGTGGAAGGTATCGCCCGGCGCAGCGAGAGGCGAGCGCACCCCCCACAACCTCTGCACTGTACCAAAACCGGAGAGATGCCGCGGATGGGAAGCAAGGCGTTGAAGAGGAGATGGAGATAGGGAGAGAGATCGCGGCGAAGAGGAAGAATTCTGCAGTGCTTGCCTATCTGCGGTGCAGACCTCTCCTGTCTCGCGGCGTAATTCGTTTCCACTGGAAAGGAGCGAGTCCGTGCGCACGCTGGCACTGAAAGCTGGCTGCCGGCGTCTGCTGATAGTGAGAGAGGTGGGGTCTGCGTCTGCGTCTGCCATGGTGCACGGAAACTTACTTGCCATAGCAGCAGTTCGCTCAGTATCTATGCAGCACGCAGTTAGTAACAGAGACGGCAGCGGCGCGAGCCGTGTCGAGTCTTGGCTATCGCTCGCGCTGGCGACACGTTGATCATTATGTAATAGCATAGCACTGTATTAACGCGTATCAAAGAGTGCAGTAAACAAAACGACCTGCACCGCGCATTCCAGGTACAATATCCACATATTTTAATAAGTAAGTGCTTTGCGCATATTAGTCATCCACTTTGAGATGTCAGGAGTGACACGTTGCTAAAACAGACGAGAATATGAGCGCACAGTGCAGTTTATCTGTAAGGGTTATGGCACTAATAATCTCCTCTCAAATTAGCCTCAATATTCTGGCTGCTGTCACTGCGAAGAATCCACTGTACAGATCGTACAGGCGTTCAGTTACACACCGTGAGTCATTAAGCAGCAAAAAACCAACTAGAATCTTCTTCACTCCTCTGCTTTAATTAACTTCACCTGCTTATGATAATACCAGAAGTTCCTGTACTAACACTTAACGACTAGCTAAATTATTAGGAATAAGTCCAAGCTCGAACAAACCAGGAAAAGGAGGAAATAATTTCTCTAAACAGCCTAACAGACTAAACAGAGAGTCAACGGTAAAGAATAAAGAAACGAACAAATGTGTTTATCCGTCCATATTTCTAAACGCTCCGCCCTTGCACCTTAGCCTCACATTTCTACCCAAATTCAACTTTATACATATTCAAATAGGAAGACAGCCCTCAAATCGCACGTAAACGGTCAAGAGAAGAAGAAGTCGACGGTAATACATGTACAAATTCATTACCTGCGAGTTTTGAGACCGATATCCCCAAGTTTCAGCTTGTTGTATTTACTCCAGTTAAAGCCCTTCCCCGGATAGCTAAGGGTCTTCAGTTATGCGGCTCTCATCCACTCTGCCTCCCTCTCTCGAATCGCGCAGGAGCAGAGGGAGGGGGCGTCTCTCACAGTCTTACCGAGAGAAAACATAACCCGCCTTTAGGTGAACACCATTGGAGCAGAGGTTGGAGCACAGGTGCTGGATTGGGGGAGAACCTGTCAATACGAAGCACGATCAAGGTTGTGTGAGCGCAGACGCTAATTCTCTCTGGGGTTGGTAGGTTAAACATTAGCTGACCTGTGTCAGGTGGTTCTTTTTTGCCGTCAGGTGTACACATCATTACGTCGGAATGTGCATCGCACCGAGTCATCGCGCTATGTTTAAGTTGCGTGCGCCATCGCCCTACCTTGCGAAATGGAAATGGTCTTTCAAGGAAAAGGGAAACAAGGACTCGCAGTAGTATTTGCTCAGCTGGCAAATTGAGCTCTAATTTATTGACTAGAAATACATTCGATGTAAAAGCAATACCTCTTCACTGCAGTAAATAGTCTTGTGAAACCAGAAGCGCTTTCCTCCACGTCTAATATATCTTCAAGTGGCTCCCACAACATGTGTTTTATATGAAGAATTATATATGAAGATTTATATATAAAGAATTACATACGGTTCATAACCCTGCTGATTATTGATAGCAGCAACCAAATAGCGATGGGGGGATTTAAAACAAAACAACTGTCTGGTCGCCGTGAACCTGGAGAATGATAGAAATTGTCGTGTAGGCCGTTAAATGTAAAGTGCATGTATAATACTATCACACACCGAATGAAAACTGTGAAGGAGAAGACGTAACATGACTCCACCGGCACGAAAACACGTGGCGCCGTGACGTCATTTTAAAAACCTAGCCTTCGTGTTTTATCCGCAATTGAAAGCCGCCTACATGCCAAGTCCACGTTACTGTTGTCTTTTCTCTGAGGATCTCCTACAGTCAGCATTTGTAAGCCCAAATATATGTGACTTTGCCTCCCACACGGCCATGCGTGACAGAGGGTTTGGCAGAGTGATGCAAAATAAAACACTTCTGGCAGAGTCTGTCGTCAGCATCCTCCGCTGCACCATCTGTGAGAGAGGGCTGCCCAGCTCTCCACAACCCGGTGCCCCGAGGGCCACTTTCGGCATGTCCCTGGACAGGAAATAATACTGATGTTTTGTTCTTTTTTTCCTCCCCTTTCATTCCAAACAGCATCTACTGTTTTCCTTCTCATTTTTTGGCTCACAATGCACCGCAGTGTATTTTTAGAAGACAGACACGCCCGCCCACACATGCACACACACTCTCCCTCACTCACTTGCTCACTCGCTCGCTCGCTCCCCTCTCTGTCTCTCTCCACTCACGGCGGTGACGGTAGATGTGAAGAGCAGCCGCTGAATACAAACTCCGGTATCGGGAATTCTGCGCCTCCGCCAGCGCAGTGTGAGTGGAGTGGGGTGGGGGGTTGGGAGTCCCATTCTGCCAGATGTGCACCTGCCTGGCTTTTCACTCACATCACTATGACGCCAGCGTGACGTGAGTGCTCTCTCACCTTTAGCTTCTGGAGATAATTGCTCCCCCATGCTTCCAAAGCGGAAACCCAGCTGCACTGTGCTTTCATTTTCCCAGCTGTGGTCCAGACAGGCTATGGATCTGTCTGTTCGTCACAACATCTTTTCTCCTTTTTTTGCCTGGTCACAGCAGGAAATAAAAAATAAATAAATAAATGTTTCCTGATGTTTCATCTGAGCGTAAGTGATGACTGTCAAGCACTGCTACCCAGGGGTATGGACTCAGCCACTTGTCAGTCAAGCAGCAAAAGGCCACCTCTGTTTTTGGCAGGGATTGTGGGTAATAAAAATACACTGCTGCAGACAGGTCAGACCGAGGATGAATCAGTATTGGAATCAGGCAGCGCAGAACTCTGAAAGACAAGAGCTGGAATGCATGGGGGGAGTTCATTCATTTTTACATGGAAAAACGCTCAGTACAATTTTTGCAATGACTGCAATCAGTGTCCAGTGAAAAATGGAAAAATAACAGACAATTTTAGATAGATATTAGACATAAATGAGAAAAGAGATGTACTGTACATGCATATTTATTAATGGAGAGCGCTGGTCAAACATTAACATTTGATATATGTTCTGATATTTATCAAATACTTACAATGAAGATTGAGCATTCTTCTTTTACAGAAAAAACTACAAACTACCCCCCCCAAGTCAATTACACAAATTAGCCTTTCTACCAAAGGCTTTTACTGGGTTGAATGCAGAAACAGATAACACTGTTTAAAAAGCAGATTTGTTTCTCGCTAGTCACTTGAAGACACTCAGAATCCTTTAAAAAAATAAACATCTTGTGAGTTTATTTATGGTCATGATTTCATTTTTTAGATTATACTGAAACTCGAAAATAACTTTGTTTCAATGTTGTTATTATGTTGTAAGTATGAAATCATAAGATTTTTACAGAATTTCACTAATATCATGTTAAATTCATTAATATTATAGTAAAAGCTCTGCCTTTTATTGTACTGCAACACAATGGAAAGCATTAGAAATCAGAGGCATTAAGAATGTGACAAAATCCAAACATGCACTGGCCCAGGGGGAATTTCCTTTAAGTCACACTGAGTTCACAAAGTCCTACTTTAGTCCTGAACCATTAGGGGCCAAGTCACAGTGTGTCACTCAGTGACAGCTGTAGTGCATTATGGGATACTATGAGACACACACACACACACACACACACACAAACATACACACACATGTACGTACACACACACACTCACACACACACACGTGCACACGCACACACATACACCACACACGGGAATCCCTGGGACAGCCCTTCTCTGCATTATCTCCTCTGGAGCTCACATGCTGATGTCTTGAGTGGTGAAGATACACCCTCCCTGCAGATTAGCTTCTTGGAGCTGGCCAGCCCATAAGGAGCTCTCAGGCACTGATAAGGGCAACGGTCGTGTTGGATCACCCTCACTGTGCCACAGAGGCAAAAACAAGCCCCGGATTTCCCTCCTTTTTTCAAAAAATTATACAACCGCAATAAACCTGCTTGAGATAAAAGTGTGCAGAGCTGTTGAATCTTCTGCATTTGGCTAGATTACTAGAGCATTACTGTCTCAGAGCCAGCAGAGGGCACTACGACTCCACATTGCTCCCCCCAGAGAACGCAAACACACAAACATACACATACGCACACAAACGCACACAGACACGCACACTGTAACATGTATCTTTATGCACAGATATCTCACTCTCACATAAACACACACTTGTCCCGTTGATGAACAGGATGATATATTATAGTATTATGTTCATCTTCAGTTTTGTGTGTGTGTGTTTATGTATGTGTGTGCATGTGTGTGTGTTTTGTTTTTTTTTTTGTGGGGGGGGACGTAAGTGTGTTTCCAAGACTATGTCTGGGAAAACCATACCAAAGTGCCAGGCACACAAAATCAATCTCCTAATCCCTTTTTAATGCTATAATGCTATTAACCATTGTAAAGGTTGCTGGGACCGCCACCACACACTATACACATATTATACAGGTCACTATCCACTACAAAAGAGTTTTAGTCATCTTCCTCAAAGACCAGCATGACAGTAAACAGGGAATCATTTATTTGGCATTCAATAGAATATCTATACACAGGCATACACACACAACTAGGACATTCTAATGCTGCTACCTGTTGGCCATCCTTAAAAGTAGTCTAGGATATTGACTGGTATTTGAATCAGTCTTGCTTATTTGTTCTGGAAGCAGTAGTGTGGTTGCTGCTAACCTGACCAGCCTAACTATTCTAATAATCCAGCTCATTCAACCGCTATATTAGACTAAATTATTGACCAGACATCTTGCACAAAACAAACAGCACACAAGATGAAAATGACGCAAGAAGCCAGTGTATGTATAAAAATATATAACTTTTTTATTGGAAAACTGACAAAAGTGCAACAGATATGAACTTGCTTGCTTCCTTGCAGAGAGCAAGCAGTTGCAGTGAAAACAGTAATACAGTACAATACGACTAAGTCATGGAGTTAAACAGTAACATAAATTATAGTACAAAACTGTACACGGTCTATTTACAGTATTTACACAAAAGCACGTTTGTGAAAAAGTCGCAGTTCTTCCTTCACTCCCTCTTTTTTTTAAATACAAATACAGTAAGCAACATCATCAACAGTAAGTCTTCAACCATTGCCACATTTAAAATGTGTTGTTTTTCTTTCATATATTTCATTTATTTTTCCCCAGAGGCTTCTAGAGGGCCACCTATGGGGGCTTCCTTGTCACATGACAAATGAAGTCAAAACAGGGGATGCCTTGACCGTGGACAAGGGGGGGGGAAAGGGATGCATACAGAGGACCTTCATTGAAGTGCTGAGGGGACAGTTCTCTGTAGGAAGGATACATACTCCTACAGGGTTTCTACTGCCTTAGCACGCACACGCCGTCCGTCAGGTCTCAGGGATGGAACAGCGACGTCATTTTCGTCACTTTAGTGGTAAAAAAAAAACGACAGCCGCGATCACGGCTGCCGTCCCCGAAACTCAGGCGGCCCGGCGGTCCGCTAAGTGCGTTGCGTTTTTCTACCCCTCGTGGGTCTCAGTGCGTCAGGTCAGCTACCGCGCGGCGCTGCGGAGCACACCGGCACACGGGGCAGCCGGGCGGGGCCGTGAGTGGCACGCAGCGCAGGATAAACAAAAACGAAAAAGTAGCGCTTCTGCTACCTTTGGGGGGCGGTTGGGAGAGGTGGGGGGTGTAGAAGTCATTCTTGAGCACAGATTGAAATCTGTCCTTTTTCATTCTAGTTTGCCCCCCACGGGTAGGGACCTGGCTTTCTCCCCCCAAAACGAAGCAGAAGAGGAGTCCGGATATCTACAGCTGCCCACGGAAAGGTGTGTCAAGTGCAGTTCTGTGTGTGCGTGTGTGTGCGTCACTATTGTGAGTGTGTCTGTGCCTCTGTGTGTATGTGTCATTTTGCGTGTGTGTGTGTGTGTGTGTGTGGGGAGGGTTTGTGGGGGAGAGGCTGCCGGGGGCGTGGCCTCTCACATGTCGTTGTCGTAGTCTCCACTCATTCGGCGGCGGTGCGTGGAGAGGAAGATGTCGTTCTCCCGGGGGCAGTCGTGGTGGCAGGAGCAGGTCTTGATGAACATCATCTTGCGGCGGAAGGTGTCGCCCTCGGGGCAGCGGAACTCCACCTCCGCCGTGACGGTGGTGTGGGGGGTGCAGCAGCGGCCGTCCGTGCACGCCCCGCAGAACTTGGGCTTGTAGACCCGGACGCTGGAGCAGCCCGACAACTCGAACCGCATGGCACGCGGGGTCTTGGGCGTCCGCACGCACTTCTTCCCCCTCTGTCCCAACGAGAAAACGGGATTTCGTTCAATCAGCTGTCACCACGAGCTGTGACTCTCATCCTTTCAGTGTGTTTGTCTTTTAATCGCACATTACAGGCGAGCGCATACAGAAAAGCTGAAAGCGCTGCAAAACCGAATAAATAGCACCCATACAAACACCAAAAGAGTGAGGAGCTGGTATGGGTTTACCTTCCTTTCCTTTCAACATTATACTTCAACCACTTTACTCTCTCTATCAGGATACCAATGTCTAACTACTACACCCCTGGAAGACTGGGTCATGTTTTACAGAGGTGTGTACCTCACATTCAGATGCAGACAGGCGTTAAGATGGAGGTTTCTCTGGTTAAGCAACTGACTTAATTCAGGATTTACAAGTTCCCCTGGCTTCAGATCAAAATTCAATTTAAAGATTTAAGATCTAAGGTTGAGGTTAACCTCACAGCCACTGGACAGGCTTGCCTCTGACTCACACATTACTAAACAGTCCTGGGTGCCGCATGTAACACCATTAAGTCAGACACTGGCTTCCTGAGCTGATCCCTTAAGAGCCCGGTCAGACGGAGCAGGTAATGTCTCAGAGGTGAGTGTCACCCTGAAAACGGGGCGTGGCTCGGCTCAGCGCCCACCTTGATGGCCTTCTCCAGCTGGGCGTGGCAGGGCCGGACCATGCAGACGCGGCTCTGCTTCTCCAGCTGGCACTTCTCGTTGTCGTTGGTGACGCGGGTGGAGATGCCCATGCCGCAGGTGGTGGAGCACTCGGTCCACTCGGTGGTCTGCACGATGCAGTTGTCCCGGGCGCTCTCAGGGTCTGGCTCGTACTCGGGGACCTCCCTGTAGACTGTGGGAGGGAGGGGGAGGGAGAGGGAGAGGGAGAGGGGTGAGATTAACATCACCACTGGCAATCTGCCACTGTTCTCAGATCAGCCTGGACATTTTTTTTGGCAGCTGTTCACAGGTGTGAGAATGAGGCTACAGTGACATGATGAACAGCAGTGTGGTAAGGAGCAGGGATGAGAACCGAAAGGTTGCTGGTTCAAATCCCAGCTGGGGCACCGCTGCTGTACCCTTGGGCAAGGTATTTAACCCACAATTGCATCAGTATATATCCAGCTGTATGAATGGATAAAACTACTGGATAGAGCATCTGCTAAGTGACAGTGCTGTAATGTAGTGAATTGTGCTCTAGGTCAGTGCAACCTGTCAACAGTTTGAACACTGCAGAAATGTTGTGAGGATGTTGTGATCCCAGACTCTGAGCTTACCCTGGACATAATGTCTGTTTTACTGAGAGTGTCATGTATTACTGTGCAAACACTACTTCCTTCACTTGTGTAGCAACACAATGGACTGATGAAAGTTAAAAAGGGCTGAGCTGAATACCAGTCTCAAATAAAGGGCATAAGCAATCAGACAGAGTTATGTGCATATCTGATTGGAGCTTAAAATGGAAACTTTTCTGGAAAATGTCAGTAAGCATTTGAAAATGAGCCATGCAGAAAGAGATTAGTAGCAAGCAGACAGAGCTCTTGACAGAGCTGATGTAAACGTTTAATACGTCTAACCTAACACTTTCCCTGGGTTTTGCTTTTCCATTGAGTGATCATTTTATCTGCCTTTTCACCCTGTTGGTTTGAGATCCTGTAGTTCAGTGACATCACCACAGAGAACAAGGCAAGCCAGGGAGTAATTTCACATGACAACCACAACAGGACCATGCATTTTGAAAGCACAGTTGTGCTGTTTGCCTCTGCATCCAAATGCTGCCTGGTCCTGTTGTAGACTGCGTGTGAAAATGTACACTCCCGTTAAATGCAAAGTTTGACCAGCAGCCGTGACGGACGGGCAATTAGAAAGAGCCAGCTTGTTTCTTGTTGCCCCTGCAAGTGGGTAACGTTCTCCCAGCGTCTCTCTCTCTCTCTCCCTCCACGCCCTGAGAACGTTACCCGCCTGCCAGGGTTCCCACGGTCGGGCGAGGAGGAGACAGGGCGGGGCAGGGCGTGGCGGGGTGGGGCGGGGAGGGGTAACGTACTGCCTGGGGACGTACCGGCCATGGCGGACTGGAAGGGGCGGTCCTCGGGCGCCCCGTCGCACACCCACTCCTCGCAGCACTTGCCGGGGATCTGGACGCGGCGCGGGTAGGGGCAGTCGGGCGAGGGCAGCCGCACGTCGCTGGCGCAGGTGGGAACGCAGCCGATCTCGCCGTTCATGCAGATGCACTGGTGCTTGCAGCTGGGCTGGAAGGTCTCCCCGCTGCGGTAGATCACCCCGCCCAGGTCGCAGGTCTGGCCCTCCCGGGCTGCGGAGGGGCAGAGGCAACAGCGTTACCCTCAGTGTCTGATTAACCCAAACTGTTGCATTACATTACATTACATTACAGACTGTTTCCAGTGGGCTGTTCAGTGCACGCTTTGCACTTGAGTGGTTGGTAAAATAACCAATAATCAAAATGCTTGAGAGTGACTAATAATCCAATAAAAGATCTGTAAGCATCAACCACTCATAAGAAGCATGTCACACTCGACTGATATTACTCAGTGTGACTCAGGGCCTGCAGTGTGCGTAGTGGTAACATTCCCCTCTGACGCACTGCTGTTGTACCCTTGGGCAGGGTACTTAACCCAGAATTGCTTCAGTAAACATCCAACTGTATAAATAGAGAGCATGTAAGTATCGTAACCTATGTAAGTCACTCTGGATAACAGTGCTAAGCAACCACATGTAAATGTTATTTATAGTTTGTAAATTCAGTGTATGTGAGAAACATATTGAGAATACAAACTGGTTGCTCAAAACAAGGAAAGGCATGCCAGGCAAGACTTGGCTTTAGCTCATGAACATATGTCAGCATCGAAATTTTAAGCATTTGCTGTCATTTGTATAACCCCTTGTTTTGCTGGTAACTCTGACCATTTTTACATGAAAGCACTGCAATGCATTGTGGGATGTGCGCTTGGAAGCCGCGTACTCACCCATGCAGACGCCCGTCTCTGTGTCGCTCAGGGCGGTGTAGTCGCAGTAGAGCTCCTTGTGGTGGTCGCAGGGCTCCAGCAGGTCGCAGGGCTCGCCCACCTGCCTGGCGCACACCTTGCAGCAGCCGCACCCGTCCAGGACCAGGCTGGTGCCGATGGGGCAGGGAGGGGGGTCGGATGGGCAATCACAGGGCTGGGAGCAGTCGTGAGCCACGACCTGAAGAGAGACCGCGCGCGTCCCGGTTATTCCTCTGAGTGGCACGCGCATCCAAATTCAAACGCGTGGACTGACAGGACGCGACGAGAAAGCAGCGCGAAGCAACAGAAAGACCCTGAAAGTTCCCTCTTTGCAGGGTTTTTTCCCCCGCATGATCACCCGGTGGTGCGTATGTAGTACCGCTCAAATCCACAGGATGGAGACATCTGAACATCGTGTTGACTGGAAATTATGATGATGATGATGTTGCCGTTTTATTAATCATGATTCAAACTTCAGGCATCGGAGGAATTACATTATATATACAATCGATTCATACGCCACAGGTGTTATATTTGGGGAAATATTCATTGAGCAGTTTGCAGAACATTAATCAGGGGTATCCTGGGAAAAATATCAACGTGCACTTAGTGTATTTTTTAAGAATCAATGTTGTCGCACAGTGGGGAATAAAATCTCACCAAGAGATCGTCACCTCGGTTTAAAGCAGAGTTTAACAGAGTTCAAGGCTGAGCTTGATTCTCGTGCATCCTGGTGTACAGATGGGAGTGAACCCAGAAAAGTCTTAATGTGGCGTATCGTGTTCTCAGGACATCCATAAACTGAATATGTCAATTTCGCGTGGACTTAGTATGCTTGCTGTTTCTGAGAAATCGGACTCGTTCAACAATGCTAAGAAGAGGGAAAATTGGTAGAAACGTTGAGCGCAAAACGCTCATAATTGCCTCTGCATCACATTTGCAATCTATGAGTATATTACAGCATACTTACTTTCCCTTAGTTGTTACAGTTAAAATACTCAGGTACCACTTTTCTCGCATTCTACCTGAAAGCACTTGCATCCTAAGCAACACACGACAATTCCACACTACAGTCCTTAAAGGTTTACTGTTGTAAATGTTATAAAGGTATAATCTTTGCATTTTTGCACGCACTGGGGCATGGCTGACAGCACAAGGAACAGCATTCGGTGCGTCTCTGCGTGACGCTCTCGAGGTCAGAGCAGCGCGCGCAGATTTTTGTCCGTTTCAGTCCACACACATGGCCAGCAACATTCCCGCATGGGGGGACATTCGTTTTGGAATAATATCGCGAGTGATTAATCATGTGTCAGTACATGACATAGTGCTGTACTGTATTTACACAGTCCAATAAATGTCATAACTTTGACATATTTTATTGTTGTTGGATATGTTGTATAATTATCTATTCATTCTCTCATACAGATTAACGATTCCAGTTGTTTGTTTCATTATCTCTGTTTCTAGTTGTGTATATAAATTATAAGTCGAAAGTCACCCTTGATAAGGGTTCTACTTAATACCTTAAAACGCTTATTTAAGAGAAGGATTTAGCTGATGCGCAGAATTGCTTCTTATTATGACATGCACTTATAACCAAAATAACGGTGGCAACAGCAAACAAGCCTTACCACTGGTGGCGTTAAACAGCATCATTCAAAAAAAGTGTTGATTATATAGTGCCACTTACCATGCAAATAGTCACCAGAAGAAGACCGACGTTAGCAATAATTTTCCCATACATCTTGAGTTAGTTTTATGCTCGCTGGTACAACGCTGTTATAAAGTAAAGTTTTACGTTTCTCGTCTTGCGCTCTCTCCCTCTCTTACTGTCTCTCTCTCTCTCTCTCTCCGTCACTCACACTCGCTTTCCGCTTCGGGGCTGGTTTGCAAACTGAGGGGAGACTCCCTCTTTAAATACGCTGCGAAGGGGTGTTGCCCAGGAAACGAGTGACATGCCACGCGACCCAAAGGGGTGAAAATATTCAAATTCCAGATGGCTTTTGTAATTCCTGCGAGGCACGCGGTTACCGAAGACTGCCCTTAAAGTCTCGGCCTGTTTCATATTCCTCTTTTAGAAACACAGAGCCCGACCGACAGCTGTTTTCTTACCTATTTTTTACGGGAACAGTTTTCTAGAGGTGCCCAGACGAGGAGGAGAGGTGAAGAATTTCAGTTATGTCTTTACTCCCGACCATTACCACATTACTGCCCCCCGCCTCCCCCAGCTTAATGTCAGCATTTAGTCTCATTGATGTCAACACATTAGGTAAAGCAGGTCTGTTTGTTCAAATAAACCGATTTTAGAAAGGGACTGGACACAAACAAGCAACTATTGAAAGACCAATATTAACTTGGGCCACTGAATAAAGGCGTGCAGCAGTCTTCTATGCCCGTGCTCTTTAATCTTACCGATGTTTATAGAGGGACCACAATACAAATCAGCATAGGCTTTTATGTAACACAAACCAGGACTTGGTTCCTGGAATTGCACACTGCATTGCATGTATTATACATAACATGCGGCTGTACTTCCCTTTCCACAGCCTTTGGCACAGTCCGGTACACAAACTGAGCGAGCACGTGATCGGGACGTTGCTTATGGTCCATGTCAGATTTTCCCTGTCTGCCTTCTTTTTAGATAATGGAGTTGTAAATCACTTTAATATTCCAGTCACCGTTTCCTCCCTATATTACTTGAGAAGGGTAATGTAAAGAATAACAGCCATTCGTCTGTCGGAGTGAATGCGCTGTGGGAAGCACTGACACGGTTCAGGTAGCGGCGGCGCGGGTCCGAGTGCATTCGGGCAGCGCGCGGCAGCCAGCCTCTGCGGCCAGAGAAACAGCGTACAACTGCATCATTGTACGGTTTTATTGCAAGCCGTTCATTAATGTGAGGCGGGAGACAGCTCCTTGGCAGCGGAGAAATTATACCTTTTGCTATGGCGCGCGGTGTGCTTGAACCAGCAAGAGACTGGCTGAGAGACTGCGATGCAGCAATGAGCTCAGTGAATGTGCAGATGAGAGAGGCCCATCCATGGCAGCCAGGTGGGCACCAGGTAGGAAACATCAATGGAGAAATGTCAGGATAGTTTCTCTTCACGTGGTTGTTTCCTGGAAGCACGTTGGCCTTTGTGATGCTTTGGGGTTTGTGTGGATGCCTACTGAGTCACGGGACTCCGTTCTCCTAAAAAAAAACCCACAGAGAACAGAATTACACTTTTTGTGTAACTGTTCTATAAAATAAATCTACTGTCTCCTCTAATTTTTTTCTTTTCCTGAGGGGCTTTTTTTGGATCGAGTTCGCTGTTGCATGCAGTTAGCTTTCAGCGCTGGAACCCGAGGCAGAGGAATGCGATGGCATGCGAAACGATTCCCGCACTTCCCAGAGTTCTGGGAGGAAATCACATCTTCGCGGCGCGGCGGGCCAAATCCAGCTCCCCGACAAGTACATAAGCTCAAAACAGAACCGTAACTAAGGAGCGTAGTAAATGTAGATGGGCAAGTCTGTGAACTGTAAGAGACCTTCCTCTCCGGAGCATTCTTCCACCAGCCCGCGGTGTGTGAACGCGGCCCAGATTTCAGCCAGAGGACTTCATGCGGTCTAATTTAACGTGCCCCTGAGCTGCAGTAAAAAAAAAAAAAAAACCCAGAGGCCATCAGCTTGCCGTTGATCCAAGTTATAATGCACGTTGGGGCAGGGGAGGAGGCCCTGCTTGATTAAACCGTGGCTTTTTTTGCGTCTGTTTTTCTGGCCTGAACGGCACGCTCCTTGTCGGCGAAGCGCGACCTGAGGGAAAATAAACACTGGTTGCCACCCTCAAACAGACGCAAGAAGGCCGGCAATGATTCCCAGTCTCCCTGCTGCTTCCACCCACGCCTTCGGCAGGGGGTCCCCACACACAGCAATAAAGCTGGCCAGCCTGTGTTTCCGCAGTCTTCTAGCCAATCGTTTTTTATGCCAGTGGTCGTATAACTTGGTTCAAGTGGTCTTGTAGTTGCCACAAGTATGGGATAGACAAGTTGATTGGGATTCCGGTACCATAAAAATGTCAGTTTCCCCCATCCTTGAACTTGTGCAGCAACAAGTTTGCACAGTGTATGTTGCAGTACCACCCGTGGCCACTGGGAGGCCATTGCGAGGTTGTTGCTGCAGCTGAGCGCCACATGGGGAGAGGGCTATTTGAGAGCTGCCATTCTCATCCACAGAAGGGGAGATGTGTGAATGGCATGAAAGGTAATTACCCAGACACCAAGAGACCTCTTTCTGAATATGCACCACTTTTTGTCTGCCCCCCGGTTTCTCCGTTCAGCGAGACTTGAATTACACTCGCCAAACTAGGTTTCATTGTAGTCAGCAAAATTCCCCTATTGGGCCTTTGTTGGACTGGTTGAGAGCAAAAGCAAGGCCAACAATAAATGCTGTGAAAAACAGCTTTTTATCCTGGTCTCATTTTTTTGTCATCTTGTTTTGTCTCGCCGTGTTCTTATTTTCTTTCCTTCTCCTCTCATTCAAAGATGGTTATCGCCTCTATTGAAGACACACTTCCTCTTTGCCGCGGCGAGGCGTTGATTCCCACTTCCCTCTTGGGCTTCTGCCGGGAGCTTCACAGGACCCAGCGCGGCACTGGGGACCAGGTGTTAACTCGCCTGACACGGAGCTTTGCAGGACTGCTCCTGCGGCAACAGGCAAGCCCAGTGCAGTCTGGGTAATCACACAAAAGGCCCTTATTTTTCATAGGGTGCATTTGAAGCAGGCAGCTGCTGGAGGTTTCCTGCCACGTCATTCAGGCAAAACTGTAATGCTTGAAAACAGGAGTCTCTCAATACAATTTTGAACGGATTTGGACTTGTGCTGCCGTCATGAACACCTTTGTTTGTTGTATTAAAGGTATTTAATTGACCACTTCTGCAAATGTCACAGTCTTGTCTAAACTAGAAGCCCGTTCAGTGTACAGTGTTTATATAACATTCTTGCACCATTGGACGTTCTTGGCCCTGCTGGACTGAGCAGCTGGGAGCAGGACAATGGAGGGAGGGGTGGGAGGGACAAACTGACCTGGAGAAGCGTTAGTGTCAGGCAAAACATCTCGGAGGTGACAGTCTGCACAAACAGGACAGGATAACGGAGATGAGCCCAGTCGGGTCTTCCTCCTGACCTCACTTCCAGACAGAAGTCACACCCAGGGATTCACAAGCCGCCATCGCCCTACGTTTTCTGCTGTTCACCTTGTCAAAAGGCCACAAGAAGCCAACCTCTCCCTGTCATCCCCTTGCACTGTATGCATCAGCAACCTCATTTCCTATGTTTGTGTATGACCACAGATACTCTGTATTATAACCACATATTCCACTCCTGTGTTCCTCACATCCTATGGAGGAGGTTCTCTTGTTTTTGTTGATTTTGCTTTGCCAAATAACCATATCCATACTAAGCCGGAAAATCAGAATACTTATAGCTTCAACAATGGCAGAAATTTCAATGTCAAGAACAGACTATCTGGTCAATATGTAAAATACCTATGGCAGGACAATGCTCAGTTGTCTATTCACAGGTCTAGCTCATGATGCTGGCCACAGATGACAGAGTCTAATACTCTATTATCTCAGTGCTGGCCTGATACTTTATGCATCATCTACACCAAGCAGTAATATTTCAGTACGAGGCAGAATCGCAAAGGCGGCTTTAGAGATATACATAAGCCAGGACAGTACACATGCTTTGGACCTATCTTGGATTTATCAAAGGTGGGACAATTCCTGCCCTTCACTGGGGAACCATCAGCAGAGGTGTTCACATTCATTACATAGAAATAATACCCAGTGCCAAGAGGGTGCAGAGCGTGCATATGATACCCATACTTGACATTTCATGTTCAGACACAGACCTCCTGGGGCAAAACACAGGGAAAGGGCATTAAAAGGTGGTAGCACACACAACTCAGCAGTCATATTATATTCAGAAGTACACTTTAAGACAGGGTTGAGTTACTGCAGGCAGATGAAAGTGATGGAGACAAGTGACCAAAGACAACACTATCACTTACTGTCCGATGTTGCATAACTGGTTACAAAATGAAATGTCTGAACATAACATTCTCTGCAGCTCCCTATCAGATGTCCACAAACATTCTTTCCCTATAGTCTCGCTCACATTTTTTTAGTGGCACAAACGTCTGACATAGCCTGTCGGTAAAATGAAATTAAAGGACAAAGTGATTTAACGGAGCATGTGTTTTTCTTACTCATGCATTTCTTCTGTTAATGTCAGAAACCAGAGAAATCATAATGTTGGCCCAATGGAAAAAAAGCAATATTCAATTAAATTCAGCATTCAAATGTAAGCACAAATCATAGATAGATATAGACATAGATAGATCTGTAGATAGACTGAAACAGGGCCTATAACCATTGCAGCTCTTACACGGTCTGTCTTGGAAGATGGTTACTGTGGACTTTAATTCAATGAGGAACAGGCATGCAAGCTGCCATTAGATTAAGCATTTGCTTAGCAGATGATACTACCATGGTGACCGACATAACGTAGTGTATGCTTTTTTTTATTGTGCGTGAATTTACACTTGGTAGACAGGGCCAGCTCACCTAAATAATGAGGACAGTTGGTACATTATGAAGCCTGCATCGCCACTAAGAGATTGCGAGTCAGAAATTATTACTGTGTATTATACACATGTATACACATATACACAATCCTCTCATGCAGCTGAAGCAATCCAGCAAGTGCCCTCTGCTGTCTGGAAGTTTAAATCGGCAAATGCGTGTCTACAGGCTCAGCTCTTTACCCAGAGTACCAGGCACAGCGAAGTCCCCGGTTTGGAGCGTTCGGTTTATCAGCGTTCCCTGCAGGGAGCACCGATTTGGGCCTCGCTCCGTCCGCTGCGATAATGCAGGAATAAGCGTTCCGGGCCGCCGCTGCAGCGATCTCCACCCCGGGTCATCTGGTTGTTATCAGGAGAGGAGTCGGCCGTTCACTGCAGGATCCGTTGCGGCGGATGCGATGCGGGGAGACGCGCGGGGCCGAGGGGCGGGCAGGGAGCACGCAGAGCCGCCAGCGCGGGCCCCGCGACGCGGCACGCGGGCTCTCCGCCGCGCCGGGGTCTCACGGTCACGTGACATGTCGGGAACACGTCGCATGTGGAACACGTTCCCGCCCCGGGGGGAGAGCAAAAACACTCCGCAGCCGTACGCTGCACAGGGGAAACCAAGCTCCGCAGGAGTCGAACAGAACCAGCATGGGGGACCAGATTGCCACTTTCCTCACTTTTCATAAGGGGGGGTACATCTTCCAGAATGGATTCTGATACAAAATGGGGACAATTGCACATTGAACCATGCAAAAACTATGGTACATATCTCAGATGAACTTGAGCTGAAATGCTCCATACATATTTTAAATCTTTGTAGAGTCTTTAGAGTTCTTTTAAAGGTGCCCTCTGTGATCTGAACAGTCAACGATTGGGGGGATTCTGGCAGATGGGTATGAAGCAGAGGCAGCAGTGTAGCATGGTTAAGGAGCAGGACTTGTGACTGAAAGGTTGCAGGTTTGATTCTTCGCTGGGGTACTGCTGCTGTACCCTTGGACAAGGTATTTAACCCACAATTACCTCAATATATGTCCAGCTGTAGAAACAGATAACATTGTTTAAAAAAAACTGTAACCGATGTAAGTCACTCTGGATAAGAGCATCTGCTAAATGCCAGTAATGTAATGTAGAGTACATTAATGTATTCCAAGTATGCTGTAGGACAGGTTTTACATACAAATTCCTCGTCTGATTACATCAGAAGGAGGCCTTTTTCACAACAGTTTTAAAGGTCTTAGTGACTTACTCATGAACATGGGTATGTATGTGTATACACATACCGTATATGGGCATCACTGCTCATCCCGAGTTCGTTTATGCCGGATCTTCAATCATTCAATGGCATTAACTCTGCTACTCTCACCTCAAAGCACGTCCGACTCTGTTTCCGATCTATCGGGAGTGAGAGGTTCACGGAGGGCCCGAGCCTCCCATAGAAGAGAAGGCCGGAGCACAGATCATGACCTTACATAGTCCTTCCTGTGGCCGTTTTTCCTGCTAATGCTGGGCATTCCTGCACTCAGCTGATTCTCATTTTCTGCTCACCGATTCGATCTCGCCGCACTACCGGTATTACTCCAAGATTAAAGGAAGGGATGCTTAATGCTCCTCCAAGCAGACCTTTGGTGATTGGGATGGGGGGGAACGGAGCATTGTGCCTGTCGAGATTAACGGCAAAAAGGCGGATGTTTCCTCCGGTTAAACTCCCATAATGATGTGCTAATAGCACCTGTGAGGTTCCCACTGTGCTCAACGTTTCTCGCGCTACTTAACCGTTTAATGCTGGAATGGGCGATCACAGGCAGGGAATCATAAAGGAAAACGGTGCATTAACTTACCAGAAGCTCATATCCTGGAATGTAGTTCATACAAGGCAGAGCAGAAAAAAAACAGAATACAATTATTCACAAAATGGTTTACCAACAGGCCTGGTTCTACAGGCGCACCTACACCTTCACCAGGCATGACCAAGCATATCAACGCGTGGTAACAGTTTCTTAGTGGAAATGCGGCCTTCACAATGTGCAAGACGCCAGGAGCGATTCTAGGATCAGACCTTTAGGGGGGCTCAGCCCCTAATGAGAATGTGACATTCATACAGTGCCTTGCAAAAGTGTTCAACCCCCCTGTTAAATCACTCATTTCATTGGATAACAATTAATAAATTAATTTTTTTTCTATATATTATATTTTAATTTACAACAATAATACTTTTAATGAATTACTAGTAAGTAACATGAGTTTTACACCACAAAATTTAGGGGTGCTGAGATGAAATTTAGGTGTGCTTGAGCACCCCTAAAAAGAGTCTAAAATCGCCCATGCAAGACGCCCCCATTATTTGCATGAATGGCCCTGGCCCTGTCTACCAAGTGCAAAGAACATCATTATGATTCACAAAGATGGCAGTAAAATGCAGATAGAAACTGTGGGAGTTCCACAGTTGAGCCTTTCTACACTGCACAGTAGCTCAGCTGTAATGAGGTAATCAGACAGTGTCCCATTATAGGAGGAACATCATCTCTGCTGACATTTTGAGACACGTCATTCTGGCTCCCGCTGTCGGTTACCCTAAAAATAAAAGTCACAGGGCTAAGCTAAAAAAAAGCCTGTCGGCGCAGCTACGATAAGCTTTCTGAACAACATCAGACATCTAAAATACCTGAGTCCAAACTGAAAAAGCTCCTTTTTATGGATGAATACCTCTAGTATTAAACTGAGAGGGACGGACGTATATTTAATGACTTTTTTAAAGTATGTGTCAGTATTATATTGTACTATAATGTGCAACTGTAGGTTTTCCCATTGTATTGAGGTATAGATTTGGTGAGGGGAAGGGATGTTCATTGTACTGAGTTGTAAGATTGGAGCGTTTTCAAATAAACTTGCTTTTGCTTTAAAGGGTAATCTTTCTGCACCTGTCACATGGTCCTGTCCAGTTCTGTGTAAGAGAAGCCATCTCACCGCTGAGTCACTGCTGCTACACAGACAGAGAAGGTGGAGTACCAGACCCACTTTATGCTATCAGCGGCGGGCAGTGTAGCATAGTGGTTAAGCAGCAGGTCTTGTAACTGAAAGGTTGCTGGTTTGATTGCCCTCTGGGGCACTGCTGCTGTACCCTTGGGCAAGGTACTTAACCTGCAATTGCCTCAGTAAATATCCAGCTGTATAAATGGATATCATTGTAAAAAAAACCTCTAACTGATGTAAGTTGCTCTGGATAGGAGTGTCTGCTAAATGCCACTAATGTAATGTCATGTTTCAGTCTATTGTGACCTGTGTTTCTTCTCTTCATCGTCATTGGGTGCTGGGCTTTGAGAAGCAACACCACTGGGGTGGGGTGGGGTGGGGTTCCCCGGTGCCCCCAATTCTAGTCACCAACGGTGCACTTGGGGATTGACCAAGTTTTAGCAGAAGGCAGCAGCCGCTGAACAAACAGAACGAGAAGAAAAGAAAAAAAAAAGAGAGAAAACTGAGAAAATATTGATGGGGAAATCCGTCGGGGCAGGTGCCGCTTTTGAAGGTGCCAGACAGGGCAACACAACAGGAGCGAGAGGAGCTGGAATAAGCAGCTTTTCTGCCTTGCATCAGCTGAGGAAACGCCTAGGCTTGGTGGTCCCGGGCCCTCCCGAGCCGGATCAGCACAATGGGGGCTTTCGGACCTAGTTCCCACACCGGGCGCATCAGGCCTCAAGCTGCTGAGCAAGAGAACAGGGGAGGGGGGATCTCCACCATCCTAATTCCCCGTCCCGCCAAACGGTAGCGGTAAAGACGACCTGAAATCTACTGAAAACAAAAAAGGCTCATTGGCGACAGCGAGGGTGGCCTGAGTAAGCAGAGGCGTTGTTATACGAGGAGGCTGCTGGCTTTCCAGCACACACAACTCTGCTGACTGGTGCTGTACTGTAAACGGGTTCATTTCAGTCAACATGCCCACTACCGGGAAGCTGACTATTCCACTGCTTGCTAATTCCCATTAGTTCAACCAAAAAGTAGTCGCGACAAATGGCACTGCACTGGTTCTGTGCTGTTCCCCATGTGTAGTTATATTTACATCTTGTCTCTTAGCAGGAGCTCCTATCCAGACAGACTTCCGAAGCCGGAGTACAAAATTGCATTAGGGTCATTTAGCAAACGCTCTTATGCAGAGCAACTTACATACATGTACGTTAGAATTTTACCCATTTATGCACCTGGACATTTACTGAGGCAATTGTGGGTTGAGTATCTTGCCCAAGGGTACAACAGCAGGACCCCAGTATGGAATCAAACCAGCAACCTCTCAGTTCCAAGCCCAGCTACTCACCACTGCACCACACTGCTGCCCGGCGTCTACAAAAATCACGTCTACAGAAGTCACAGGAACAGCGGTGCATACAGAGTACAGCAGACACTTGCGTGAGGAAACCCCTTTTAATTTTCGTTGTGGCCGCGCGCCAGTTTTTCGGGACCAGGAGATGGACTGTACGCGCCAAGGCACTCCGTCATACCCTCCCCTTTCACCCTTTGCACACGCTCTATCAAAACAGACACTGCCCGGTTCCAGCCCTCCTGTGTCAGTCTGGGGAGGAAAAACTATCTTCCACCAGGGATAAGCAGGCCTCTCCCAGTCCCAGACAGGCCCTTTGAACCTGCGCTCTCAATTTATGTCAATATTGTCATAATTGAGTCTGACCTGTGCAAAGGCTGCAGATCCAGGCCCCAGCTGAAAACTGGAGCGAAAGAAAAAAGAAGCACAAAAAAAAAAAAAAAAAAAAAATCTTGAAGGCAAGGGTTGGGTTACGAGTGACCCTACACAATGGTCTCTTACACGCAGGAAGACTGTCCTCTCTCTGTTTCCAGACTTTGTTTTACACTTTAATCTCACCTTATATCCTCATATTTATTATTTTCCGAGCTTTCCTGTAGAGCAGTTCTGTGTTTTTTTTTTTTGTCTGTGTCTATGTTTCTTGCAGAAAAGCCCCCTGTTCTCACAAAGGTTTCTCCTTCATGTTCCATAATGTCATCCACTTCAAAGAGGGGCCTGAACCTACTAGAGTGGGGATTTACCTTGCTGGGGTTTTTTTTTTAACTATATGCCCAGACGTTCATCTCAAATGGTAAAACTACAAAGGCCTCAAGAAGCCTCTCGGTTTGGATGAACTCTGCACTAAAACACGTGTTCCATGCGCTCCTGTCCCCTCTCTTCGCAAACACAACTGCACGTGGCTCTGGGAAACGAGAACTCAAGGGTGAGAATGCCTTGGAGGCAACCAAACAGTACATCCAAAGATTTTGTGAAGAATTGCAATCCCAGAATTCCTTGATGCCTGATCTTTGGAGCAGGCTCTGTCCTAAACCCCCCAAACACACACCCACAGACACCCACCCCCCACCCCCTGCCAAGCAGATGGAAGAGAGACTCACTGAAGAGGCACTGTCTGCCTGTTGTGTCACAGTCTGGCCTGAAAATAAATTACGTAACCCAAGTGAAATACCAGTTAATGCTCCAGTATACCCAACAGATGGGGGGACGAGGGGTGCTTTTGGGGGTGGAGGGTGGACATGCCGTCTTGTTTGTCTCCCCGAATTTGAACCATTTTCCCATCCCACCCCCACTCCACAGAGGCACAGACCAGGGGTATCAGAGGATGCTGCGCTGAAGGGGTGGGGCGTGGGGCAATTTGAACCCCCGCTGGATTTTCGGGGTGATTCAGGATGGGGGACAAACAGACAGGGAGACACTGGGACCTCTGTGCAAGGCACCCGCCCCATTCAGGGGAGAGATGTCAGTCAGGTTGGGGTGAATGGCGAACGACCCAGACCCCATTGTGCCCTCTTTGTGCCCGCTTCTCAGGCAGAGACAAAAAGGAGGAGAGTCTGCCCCAGAGTTGGGGGGAATCCTTTCTCTCTCCAGCTGATCAAGATCAGTGGGGGTCACATCAGGCCGTACCCCCTCGCCGCGGGACAATGGGGCTGTTTAAGAGGTTCCGTATTCCTGCCAAAAAGGAAAAGGGAGCAAAGCTACACCAGACGCGGGGTGCGTGGGGTCGCAGAGGTGACAGTTGTTCTTAAACAGTGCCATTTCCCAAACTCCCTCCTGACCGACAACTCACAATTCAGCCCTAAATTCAAAGTGATTGAGTGAAAATCTAAAACAAATTTGAGAATGAGTGAAATAATAAATATTCAAATGAATAACTGAACCAATGTGCAAACAGATAAACAAACAAGTAAGGGAAAAACTGCTCCGTGGCCGTTGGGGTGATTCCCTGCTAGGCCGCTCTCCTGAGGATGTTCCCATGATTCCGTGGTCGGGGATGCCTCAGCAGCCTACAGAATGCTCTGGGACTTGTTTTCTCAAGGAACTGAACCAGTCTCCTCCCGGCCGGCCCGTCTCAGTGCTCTCCCTGTGTGTCACTGTGGGATTCCGCAGCGCATGCCTGTGGTTGACCGCGAGTTACATAACGCGCAAAGAGCGTTCAGTCTTTGCCGGGTTTTTTTTTTTGTTTGTTTTGTTTTTCTTTCTGCATCCTCAGTCTTTGCGTCTGAACTTCTGTCAGCTCTCCTCTAATGCTGTCCATCTCCTGAGCCTACCGCTGAGTCTTCAAGGAGCTATTTCGGTGCGACAACACAGCGCTTGAAGTCAAGTGACATCCCCTGCGCGGAGATGTAGTCCTTCCTGTTTTTAAACTTCTGGCTGCTCTGACGGACATTTGAGATTCTGTTTCCTCTATACAGATCCAGGTACAAGGAGCTGGGGCCCAGTAATGGCTTGCACTTTTGTAAGGTATTATCCCATAAAATTCAGAAGCCAGCATGACAATCCAGTGTTATTGTGAGTAGTCAGTGGATCCCTTTGTTGCTCAAAATTTGCCAGTTTTTTCAGTTAAAAAGGCAATTTGCCTGAGTTTATTCGTTCTGTCCATTTTTATATTGTCTTTTGGTTCATTGTGTTCAACGTGTCCAGGAACTGACAGAACACAAACAACATGGGAAGGTCCTGAGGAATCTTGGGTATAGTAAACCAACCAACTCTGAAAAGCAATAAAAAACTTAATCATAAACCTTTAAAACTAACAACCACAGGGCATCGCAGAAATATAACCCCACACGTGGTGAGGGCGTGCACTATAGCACAATGCTGTGACACAGGCAATCAGACCAGGTTACTGCTGACATCACACTGCCCCTACCCACAGGACTTTGATTTGGGGAGCCTTCAAACACAAGCCCTTAATACAGGGGAAAAACAAAACATTTTCTCCTCCCCTACTCCAAAAGAAAGGATTCCAAAGACAAAGAATTCTCTCACCATTCACCACAGGAAAGGCCATGAGAAGGTGGCAGTGTAGCGTGATGGTTTAAGAGCAGGACTCAGAACCGAAAAGTTTCCAGTTCGATCCCCCACTTGGGCACTGCTGCTGTACCCTTGGGCAAGGTACTTAGCCCACAATTGCCTCAGTAAGTATCCAGTTGTATAAATGGATATCATTGTAAAAAAAAAAAAAAACTAACCCAAGAGCGCGTGCTAAATGCCAATAATGTAATGTAATGTCATGATGATTTGTGACAGGGAAGGGTGTCATTCAGGTCCTACTGCCTCTGTCCTCTGCCACACCGCAACAAGAAGATGCCTTCAGCCGTCCAATCGGCAGGCCGAGGTCCCCAGCTGACGGAGCTGATCGCGCTCTCGCTGCGGCTCTGAGGAGCGAGATCGACCTATGTGGCGGACGCTCGCGTGCCAAGTCACGTTTCTGCGCTCCACCACATTCTCTCTCCCCTCTTCCAAACTCCCGCACTCCCTCTGATACGCATCGGCCTCATTAACCAAGTCACGGGAGAGACGGAGCAGGGGGATAGGTCCGCCGCCAGCTCCCGGCCGCGGCCTTCAACATCTGTCCGGCGCAACACGACACACGATTAGCTCGCAGAGCTGAATACCCAGCTAATCACGCTCTTGTTCTGGCCCCGGGAGGGGGGTGATGTCACCCTCCGCGGCGGTCGTTCACGTGCCCGCTCACGTTACTGAACTCTGCCACAGAAGCACGAGTCCCACAAACCAGGCAAGCATGTGGTCCGGAGGTGAAGAGGCAGACAGCCATGAAGTATCTGTATCTGGGGGTGAGGAGCAGGGCTTGTAACCCAAAGTTTGCTGGTTCGATTCCCCCGCTGGGGTACTGCAGTCGTGCCCTTGAGTAAGGTACTTAACCCACACTGTGTCGGCAAATATCCAGCCATATGAAATGGTTGACATGTATGTTGCTCTGGATAGGGCAGTACGCGAAGCAGATACTGCCCTGTATTTCCAGCGCACTTGAACCCAAAATAACCAGCAATAAAGTTTCGTTAAACGCACAAAATGATGGGAACTGTCAAACAATTAGAAATAGCTGCCAACGGACATCTGCGCTGCAAAAAAACAGATGTCGCAATTAAGGGAAATTACATTCCCACAATCCAAATAATTTTCCTTTTTCTTTGATTTCCCCTCACAATGCCCTGAGCTGTTTTCAAGAGGCAGCAGTTTGAAGGCATTCTAGAATGTGTGCCATGTGGTTATGCAGACTGTGTTAGCTATTGTCCACAAACAGCGCGGCTCTCTGGCAGTGAGCAAAGGAAACAGTTCAGATAGCTGAGCCCCCCCAAAAAAACAAAATCTCCATCCTCTTCAGCGAAAAATCCATAAATGCTTTTTATTACATAATTAGGATATAAAGGGCCAGAAGACCGCTGAGCTGGAATGGGGATGAAGCCGAGTCCCTAATTCACTCCTCTCTTCTAATGCCTTCCTCCATCAGGCCTGTTGTTCCAGCGTGGGTCATAAGAACGGCCTTGGGATTCCTGCTGGGGTTGAAACTCTTTTAATGAGGTGAAAAGTGAAAGCTAAAAATAGAAGTGTGGGGTCCAGAGTAGAGGCCCTGCTCCTTGCCTTGTGTTCTCTGAAATGCCCTTGAGGTCCGGGGTGCATTCCTCGGAGGTCTGGGTGTCATGCGTTTTTGCCATTTCACTCATCCCCCAATGTGTGATACGAGCTGAATTCTGAAGGACTTCATCTCTTGCCATTCTTTTTCTTAAGTACTTTTTAATCTTCCAAATAGTTAACAAAATCATTAATTGTGTGGAAGGTCATTCTCCCGAAGGATTTCTTGCACTTTTGTACCTCACACATTGTGCACACGTAAGCCCAATTCACGTGTGCTTTCACAAAGGCTATCGGAGTAGAGTGTCTTGTGCAAGGGTACTACAAGAGTGTCCCATAACATGATCTCGGGGTCCAAAATCTTCTCCACAACTCCATGCTGATATTATCACCTGGTCTTATCAGATGAAGCGGACTTATACTCTACAGGCTCAACCTCCCAATGATCCCCTGCGGGTGTGTAAAATTCACATTGCAAGCTGCAGGAAGTCAATTTTAAAAGTTCTATCACCGCAGAACAGGGGCCATCTCTCCGATCTCCCGTTTACAAGGGGAAGTAGACTGTCCAAGTGATGTCTGCTCATTCCGGCACATCTGTCCGTTGTCTTCAGTGCGTTCTGCTGGCTGAGGAGGATGACAAAAAGGGTCTAAAATCTGCTGAACAGATGTTCTGCACCGAGGTGGTCTCCAAAACATGACCTCCCTCAACATCACACACACACTCAGTCATCTCTCTCACACACACACACACACACACACACACACACACACACACACACACACACTCGCTTATACATACACACACGTATACACACACACACACACACTTTTGCTCTCTCTCTCACACGTACATACACATGCACACACACACACACACACACACTCTTGGTCTCTCTCTAACACGTACATACACAGACACACTCTCACATATACATACACACACACACACACTGACATTATCCGCCACACCTGTTCAAGGTGGTCCCCCAAACACAACCTCGCTCCCACGCGTACACACACATACACACACACACACTCCCATATATACACCTCTACAAGGTGGTCCTGAGACATGCCTTTACGCTCACACCCCAGCACACACACTCTCCCACACCTGTCCCACATCCCTCCCCGCAGGTGGCCTGTAGAAAGGCCCTCCATCCTCACTGGAGTCACATGTACCGTAACGCGCCCTCCACCTGAGACACCCCCGAGCGAGACCTCCATACCTCACACCGACCCCATTCTATAAATACTCCACAATGCGCAACTGTTACTCTGACCTATATATTACAATGAACAAACTGTCTCTTGGCTTCCAAAGGGAGGGGGGGTCAGGCTTCCAGATACAAATGGCAGAAAAAATTCTCACTTCTTTTTCTTCATCTCCTCCCCCTACCGTTCCCAGGCCAGGGATTCCAGTAAACCTATGTTTGGTCTGATGGATTCGGACCACCATGTAAAAATACCAGCGTGGATATAAGCAGCATGAACAGGACACGGGTGGCTAAGGGGGAGGCTCTGAGGTAATTGTGTCGTGTCACCGATTCGTTCACGGCTGCCCTCCGCAACCTGAAAGCACTCTGGTGCTGAAAGGCCTCTGAGTTATAGGCTGGGTGGGAGGTAAAGAGGGCCAGAAGCATACATTGGATTCTCCTCACAAATAAATATCAGCACTTCACCATAAAGCATCACATCATAAATTATGTAAAAGAAAAAAAAAAATCTCAGCCTGAAACCCAAAGCCAAGCTTCAAAGAAGCATCAAGCGTTCCCCTGGAAAAAAAAAATCAATAACTATTTGAAAATTAGTCTCAGAATGTATTTCTTGCTCAGATATGATTAATGGCTTCCCAGCACTGTGAGTCATTCATCCCTTATCCTTTTCATTTTCACTTCGAGCTTGAGCTGATGAATGCCGCTCGGCTCCAAGCTCCAGCTACAGACCGTTCCACCTCTCCAACTGATCCGGTTCTACGCAAACAATCGACCCAAACTGACCTGAACTACAAAAGGAACAAAAAAAAAAAAAACTCCTTCAAACATCACCCGCCAGACCTCACAGTAAAATAGCTCGGCCACATGCGTGGAGCATCTCCCTGAAAACCGAAAACACACAATTAGGATTCTGTTCCATTGAGTATTTCTTAAAATATATGGCCTGGGTTCGCTTGCCCTTTAGCCTACTGTATGTTTGTCATTTTACATCAGCATTCCACAGGCCCTGCCAA
This sequence comes from Megalops atlanticus, assembly GCA_019176425.1. Lineage (NCBI taxonomy): Eukaryota > Metazoa > Chordata > Actinopteri > Elopiformes > Megalopidae > Megalops > Megalops atlanticus. Next base: position 5,440,465 of record CM032884.1, on the reverse strand, counting down.
GTGCACCCACACAACTGAAGCCCTTTTTATTTCAGGCCCCCGCTGTGGGACGGGATGGGAGGGGAGGGGGCGGGGCGGGGCTAACAGGGACAGTGTCGGTTGCTATGCCATCCCTGTGGTCTGCGGTGCCTTAATTCCGAGGTTTGGGTTTCTCTCTTTGTCGGGTCCAGGGCTACTTTGAGCCCCACGCTGGTGGAAAAAGGCACTAAGGGGCAGTGTGCCGTAGGCGTGTGACCTGCTGAAAGCGTTTCAAGTTTTTTTCCTTTTTTTTCTTTCTTTTGCCCAAAGCAACTGTCTTGTGATGGGCCCTGTTTGCTTCATCATGGTTTAGAGGAGGATCAGAACAAGGCCTCCATAAAGAATTGCCAAGAGCTATTTTATCTCCGTGTTTTTCTCCATGAGACCACACAAGACCGAAAAATGAAAGATGATATGGCCCCTCGCTGAAAAGGCCTGTTTGAAAGTCTTTCCTTTGGCATCTTCAACCCTTCACCTAGATTAGGGCCTGTTGAAGGGGGAAAATGTCTCAATTCACTGAATGAATGCACCTGCAATGCCTTCTGCTGAACAATGTCACCTCTGCTTTTATTGCCTATCACTTCACAGCGCCCCCTGCAGGACCAAGCTGCTTCTGGTAACTGGAGGTACACATTACATTACATTACATTACATTACATTCATTTAGCAGACACTCTTATCCAGAGTGACTTCCAGCACAAGAACATAACTAAGAACATTCCAGAACATAACTGTGTGCATTCAAGTTGAATGAGCAACAGTGTCAGACCAGGCTAGTAAATGTGAGCATAACTCTATTCAAACCCTACCACAAATTAACTTGTGTAACCTGACTAGACAAGGGAAGCCAAGTATACTACCACTAGATCACAGAATTCAAAACACCTCAAAAGACTACATGTATACAAACAGCGAGTAATACAAGTAGCAGGCGTAAAGGGGCAGAGATTGAGGTGGAAGTGAGTCTTCAGTCTGCGTCGGATGATGGCCAGTGATTCCGCTGTCCTTACCCCCGTGGGGAGTTCATTTCACCACTGAGGGACCAGTACAGACAGGGATCATGTCTGAGAGGAGCAACCCCATCGGGACAGGACAGTCAGTTGCCCCAGTTGGTAAAGTAAGGAGATTTTAGTATAGAAGAAGATCTCTCTTCTGGGGCATTATGGGCGTTGGCTTTGTACGTGCAAATTTCAGATGAGCAAGCCGTGACCGCACAGACAGAACGAGAATCAGACAGAGAGGCCGGCCCGCTGGACTCGAGCAGAACTTCACCGTCCCCTGGCTCCGGCTGACTGCGGCACAGAATGCGAGCCGAGCTCCAACTCCCGGGGAAAGAAGACACAGCAATGTTTTATTCCATTTCATATTTTTTTTTCCTCTCTTTAGTGGCTGTGCTGACTCAGTCTTCCAGAGGAATTTTATTTACTGCTTTTGCAAGACAATTTAACCCAGAGAGGCTGGCGTGGGATTAGAGGGCCCTGTTTCGGGACTGGGGAGAGGACAGGCGCACAGCCCATAAACAGCTGCTCGACAAAGGCCACCAGGGTGATCCAGCTCCACTTAGGGGAGCCATCTCTCCCCAACCTCCCATCCCCGAGCTCTGAAAGGGGGCCAGATACAGTACGGCGCTCCCAGAGCCCCGGCTCGCTTAAATCACAACCAGCAACTAAACGGGAAGCAGACGAAGGCCCTCAGCTGTTACTGCTGTTCCTCCTGTCATTATTACCATTACCAAATGATGAATTAGAGAAAGTGTATCAGTAGTAAATAATTTGTAAAAAAAAAAAAATAATAAATAACCAAACGTATATTGCAAAGAAATAAATAGTAATCACAAAAGGTAAAGCCAAGGGTCCCTTCTCAGTTTTCCCCTGCTATGAACTGACATGCCCAACTGCCTCCCAGAGTGGTGGTGTCTGGGGGTTCATAATTGGAGCCTTAATCATAGGGGTTTCAAGCAGTAGGGATTACTTCTGATACTGCCAAATCAGCTGCCAGCTTTCGGTTAAGCGCAACAAAGAGCTGATAGTGACATGCTGTTTGAAGTGATTGAAGGGGTGGTGCGGCAGGAATGTTGGAGGCGTGTCAGAAGATCATTAGGAGATTATTTATTTGTTTACTTGGTAAACGCTCTAATTCAAAGTGACTTGCAAAGCTAATATTGCGTGATTCAATACATATCATAGGAGCAAAAAGAAATAATAGGAACAGAACAGCCAGAATTATAGCAAACAGGCATCACATAGAAACAAAGAAAAACATGTAACAGTAAGCACATACAATGCCTGTTGGTTATCCTTGAGCGCAACATACTAACATCATAGTATGTGATGTAACAGTGTGACTGTGGAATGTTTAGTAAACTGTTTGTGGTGCGTACTGGCCTGTCTGGAGAGTACAGGAGGTGGTGGGGAGGAAACATGCTCTGTGACAGGGAAGAATCATTGGTTCTCTGCTCACTCCCACTGAGGCCATCTATATGGGCAGGCCCTGCACCAAGTCACCCTGCTAACATACTGTTCTCCTTCCTACCATCAGGGCGGAGGTATCACATTAAGACCTCTACCACCAGCCTCAATAACAGCTTCTGTCCAAAAGCGGTGTGGCTTCCGCGGATCGCGGCCTTGCTCCAGCGCCCAGCGGGGGCTGCCCCCGTGTGACCCGCCCCTGCCCAGTCTCATGACCACCAACCCACACCCCCCCCCCCCGCCTGGGGTACAGAGGGCATGACCAGCCCCTGCGCTAGCCGCGACCGGGGGTTGAAGAGAACTCAGCGAGCAGGTGCCCACGCGGGTAGGGGCCACACGAGGGCCTGGTCCAGCGCTGTCAGCAGGGGGGTGAGGCCGGGCCCCAGCCTGAGTGAAATTACCCGTTCATGATGCTAAAATAACAGACGAGGCAGGAGGGCCCTCCCGACGCAGTCAGGAGGCATTCTGGCGGAAAAACCCACTCGTTTTTTCACCCACTTATTCTTCTAGCCTGTTCCGTGATAGATCTTCTATCAGGCATACGAAAGGCTTAGAGCGTGTGGCACTGCATCGGCTGGGAGTGGCTGGATAACGCAAAGAACCTGCACTTTTCCCATCCCCACGCAGCTCTTTCCCTCTTCCTCTCCCCGCATGCTGTGATCAGCCGTGATACAGAGGAGCTGACGGCAGCTGGACGAGGTTTTCTACTGTATAAACCCTCATCGCTTACAAACACGCAGAAGCCCTGGTAACAGCCTGTTATGGAATCCTTGCAAAAGCTGGACGTGAGTCAAAACAAATAGAAATCCTACATCATTCTGTCTTCCAAGCCATAGAGGCGCTCATTTTATGGCTTCTCTGTAAAGTAGGAGGAGGCCATTGTAAAAACAAAACTAAAAAAAAAAAAAAAAAAAAACTATTCAAAGTTACGGCTTTTCGCACTGGAGTTCAGCAGCTGTTTATTTATGAACTCTCAGTCTTTGCTGGTGACTCTAGCATGAATAAATAATCCGGTCTCATAGCCAAGTCAACACAAAGGCATGCTGGAGACCTGCTGACCTGGCCCAGACTTTTATGGGCCAAGGTTACTGGTAAGTGAGTGTGGGTTAGAGGTGTCCTCCACTCCCCTCCAAAATCCTTGACTCCCTTTCATTACCTTAATGTACAATGTTTTTCTGGTATGACATTGCTCTGCTACTGTTAGTTTTGTTTGAACACAGCCAGCCTCCATCTTTGAAACGGTGCACATTCAAATAGTGAGAGAAACCTTAGAGCCAGAACTCCATAGGGTGAGTATGCATGTGACGGGGTTTATATGCACATTACATTATTGTCATTTAGCAGATGCTCTTTTCCAGAGCGACATACATAGGTTAGTTTTTTTAAATGTTATCCATTTGTACAGCTGGATATTTACTAAAGCAACTGTGGGTTAGGTACCTTGCCCAAGGGTAGAGCAGCAGCGCCCTAGCAGGGAATCAAGCCAGCAACCCTTTGGTTACAAACCCTGCTCCTTACCTGCAGTGCCACACTGCCTCCCTACACCATGAATCTGTGGCTTGGTTTATATGTATATCACACATGCACAGTGAAGACACACCTCATCAGACTCTACCTGGACTGATACCTCTGCCACTTTGACCTTGTAACGTTTGACCTTGTAAATCTGACTCCTGTCTTGTACTTGTTGCTCTCTTACCTAGGTAGTGTAGCGGTACTTTATTGTCCTTGTGTTTGTATTTGATATGTAATCCTCGTTCAGATTAGTTGGCTCGCGACACTGACCTTGCACTCAGCTTCAGCACTATTTGCATTGTATGACCTGTACACATCTTGCTCTTGTGCCTGTTGTTTGGCCACTATTTGCACTTTTGTACGTCGCTTTGGATAAAAGCATCTGCCAAATGAATAAATGTAAATGTAAATGCAGTGGGAGTTGGGTGAGCATGCATGTGACTTGGTTTTTGTTTACATGCACTGACATGCAGCTAGGAAATGTGCACGTTTTTGTTTACACACGCCTTCATGCGCGGCAGTAAGGGGAGCATTTGTGTGCCTGTTTGTTTACACACACACACACTCGTGAAATAGGAGAAGGGTGTGTGTTTGTGTTTTATGTTTACACACATGCGCCTGCAGCAGTAGTGGGGCTAGCATGCATCTGCCTGTGTTTATGTTTGCATGCAAACTCATACAGCGGCAGCGGCAGCAGAGAGCTTTGCCTTCGCTCTGTGGAAACTTGAAGTGTCATCAAGGGAGTTGGGGGGGCGGGTGGAAGGGCTCTGAGTAAAATACCAAAATACTGTCTCCTGTAACTGAATCAGCCCTGAGGAGGAAGTGTGGAGCACACGGCCTCCAAAACGGACAGCTGCTTGCACATTCAGTACAGATGCCCAGGGTTCGAGGGTAAACATCTTCAGTCACGTCAGAAGCGTGTCTCAGTGCTGCTTGCTCAGCATCGGAGCAGCTCACTGGCTAGACCTGAGTCAGTACGTATTCCTCTGAACAGCACGGGGAATGGGTACGCTCTTCAGGATGATTCAGGATGATTCGTGAGTCATGGACCAACCTGCTTCAGAGCTGTGTAGAGAACCGAGCTGACAGTTGAGAAGCAACAACAATTTTATTGGGTGGGTAAATTTATCGGGTAAAAATTCAGAGCGAAATTGCTTTTCCAATTACTTAACCTCAAAGACCAATTTGGTTTCATATAATTCCATCATACATTTGATATTACATAACATTATTAGCATTTTTCAGATGCTCTTATCCAATGTGACTTACACAGGTTACATTTTTTTTTTTTTACATGCTACCCATTTACCCAACAGTAGTGCCCCAGCAGAGAACTAAACCGGCAACCTGTCGGTTACGAGTCCTGCTCCTTACCACTATGCTACACTGCCGCCCAGTAAATGTAAACCCAAAGGACTGTAATGCTGATCACATGCCAACACAGTGGGAATTACACCCATTTGTACAGTGGGAAAAACAAACCAAAACCTCCCAAAAAATATCCTAAACCGTCACACATTGAAAGAGGCTATCCTGGTTTAGAAAGCCGGGCCGACAGAGGTGGCCCCGCTACGTGTTTGGCTCCGAGGTTCTGCCGATTCCTTTTAATCTAACAAAGATGGGCTAAACGGATTAAAATAGAAAATGGATAGAAAAAGCCCACGAGACGTGTGGAATGTTCCCCGCTCCGGCCGTGCTTCTCCAACACAGCAGGAAGTGCCAGTCCAACCGCAGGAATGTGAAGTAGTGCAGCAGACGCTGTTTTCCACCGGAGAAAATGAGTCTGAGACAGACAGAGACAGAGAGAGAGGGAAGGAGAGAGAGAGAGCGAGAGGGGGAGAGTCAGGGAGAGAGAGAGGGAGGGAGAGAGAGGGAGAAAGAGAGAGAGAGGGAGAGAGAGAGAAAGGGATGACATAGGGACTAGAACAAAAAGGACAGAGACAGATTGCATAAATGTTCCTGCATCTTCCACTTTGGATCGAAAAAAAAAGAAAACAAATTAGCTCCTGATATATGATAATTAAAAAGACATGCACAACAAGAGAGCAAGCGTCTGCAAATAATGTTCTCTGCAGAACATTTCTTTCATGTTGTTCTTTGTCACTGAGGAGTCAGTCTGACACGAATGGGACAGACAACCTAATCCTGGTAAATAAATGAAGAGTGAAATCTAGACAAAACAAAGATGCACAGTAATCACCCCGCAGCGGGGGGTGGGCTGTTCTTTGCTCAGTGGTTTTGCCCAGTCATTACTTGGGGGGGGAGACACCAAACCAAACAAAAACAGTCTTCATCTGTGTGTGTGTGACTCAGTATGGTATGAGGGTACCTGTTTTTACTGTCCCAGACAGTACAGTACAAGGGAACGGTATGTACTGAGAGAAGGAACACACTGGTCTTCAATTGAGGAAGTTGGAGACTGGAGTCCACAAAGTAGTGGTTCATTATGAATGGGCACTGTGATCTGTGGTGGGGGGGGGGGGCTGGTTAGGATGGTCAGTCAAGTAGAATGTTTGGAAGGAAGGCAGACAGGAATTGGAAATGCCAAATTACCAATGTGACTCACTGCTACGAAAACAAAACAGGCTCCTGCCAGCTCGGGTTGCCAAGAACCGCAAGGAACTGGGCCTCACAGGTGTGAGCTGACCAGAAGCTGCTGGACTTCGGTATGTGTGTGTGTCTGTCTGTGTGTGTCTGTGAGAGTGTGTGTAGGGGGGGTACCTTTGCCACCCCCTTACATCATCCTTTCCAAAACACACCCGTAGCTTCCATGGAGCCGGGCTGGGACTCTTTAGCTCCTTTTTCAAGACATGTGGAAGCTACCATAATTACAATATGCCATGTGACGCAACCGTAATTACAGCTACTCACGTCCTGTAAAATTACAGCTGTTCTGCACATAACCGTGTAACAAGGTGACATAAAATGATGACATAATCTCAGGAGAGACGCCATTATTGTGCCATCCTGTCAGGCGGATGGAAGACAGGGATGGATTGATGGATTGTCTAGTACAGTGTTTCCCAACCCTACTACACCTGATTTAATCAAGCAGCAAGGATAGATAGAAGATATGCAGGACAGGGTGCCGCCAGGAGTAGGGTTGGGAAACACTGGTCTAGTACCACCACGTGCCCCCAAAAAAAACCTGGGTTTTGCAGCCACAATCCAGTTGGTCAGATCTCCAACTTCCTCTCCATGTGTTGGCAAAATGTGTAGACCAGGTAACTGGTCAAAAATAACAGCCCTGGTTCTAGTAGAGGACGAAAAATTAAAGAAGATAAAATGAAGGTTTTTTATGAAACAGGTGTTTTACAGATCACTGGGAGTCTGCTGGAGGTTGTGACAGTGTCCATCCACAGCGGCACAGCTGAAAGCTGAGGCGGTTTCTGGCGACTAGGATGCAGAGGTCCTTTGACAGCACCAAGGAGGCATTTTAACACCCCACCATCCCCGCCGTGAAACCGAAGCATCTCCTTACCGAAATACCGCAGGAGGGCCCCTAGCTTGCCAGGGGGTGAGAGGGTTATAAGAGGGAGAGGGTGCAGTGAGAGAGAGGTGAGGGTACAGGGACTGGGTGGAGGGAGCTGTGAGCTGATGGCAGTCATGGATGACAGAAGAGGAGGAAGGCAAGGGCCGGCCCGCCGTCACGTTTAAAACAATATCCCACAGGTGCAGCGGGGACCGGGGGGCTAGGGCGGGGGTATCGCCTTTCCCCCCCTCTTCCAAAAACACCAGGAATCCTCGCGGCTTCCTTGAAATCGCTTTCACGCACCCTGAGCGGGAGCGGCCGTTTGAAGGCCTTCCAGCCCCAATATTTGGATTGTCTGGAAAGGATTAGAGGGAAAAAAGGTGGACAAGGTGGTTAGACCAATTTCCCAAAGAGCTGGCCGGGGGACACACCCAAACACAAACTCTCCAATCCCAGCGCTCACCCTTGAACGCCCACCGCCCCCCACCATCGTCCCTACAAGTCGAATTTAGATTTCTCTCGTGGTTAACGCCGAGGGTCAAAGGCTCTAAATGCATTAAGTCACTCCCTGTGCTTTTGATGGGGGGGAACTTAAAAGTTTGCAGTGCCCGGGCTGGAATTACAGGGAAGCAAGGCCAGCTGGACGGAGATGAGTCAAGCTTGTTGCCAAATAACATCAAGAGCACTTTATGCATTTTCGGTCATTACTCTCTCTTCTCCCTCGTTGCAAGATTAATACGCTCCTCTCCCACTTCTTCTCTGTGCGCTTGGCGTAACCCAAAACTCTGCGCAGACTGCCTGCTTTCGTGTGCTAGTAACTGGGCGAGGCCAGCGAAATACTTGACGCTTGCTGTAATGGGCCGGGCCCGCTTTGTATAAAGATGACTTCTTGACATGAGCCATTTACGGTTATTGAATACCGCTGTGTGAGGAGAGTGCGAGTGAGGTAGATTCGGATCTGTCAGGCATTAGCCCACACAGGCGGTGCACGGTTTGAGAGGAGGAGGGCTTGGCAGGTACTGATTTACGAGGCGGAGCTTTGAACACCAAAGGGGTGGAGAATCAATGGGGAACGCTCTTAAAAATCTGCTTTTAGGGTCGGCCTGCGCCCCCTCCCCCCCCCAAGTCGAGACACTGTCATTAATTTGACAAAGCAGGTAAGGCCCCCATCTTTCAAATCTGAACAAACTGCAGCGCTTTCTCCATCAGTATCACTTGGCAGGAGTGCGAGAACAGCCAGGAGAAAGGACAGTAACAGCACAGCCAAGAGCTGAAATTCGACATTAACAGAAAACAGCCAAGAAGGGCTGAACCCCCAGACACCCCCTCCCCCGCCACACCCCCACCCTCCAGACCACCTCACAGGCTGCCCCCCCACCCCGGCTGCCATTCAGGTACGTCCAAACCACCTCTGTTTATGCACTTGACCAAAATAGCGCAATAATCTTTCCCGTAAGGATGCTTTGCATTCCTGTCTGCATCCGGGAGCAGCCTGCCCAGAAAAACCAACCATCCCTGAAACCGGGCGATCGACCCGCTGAAGAAAAAAAAAGGGGGGAGTGGGGGAACAAAATATATATTTAAAAAAAAAGACTCAACTCCAGCAGCAATGGTCCCCACTGGCTAATTCCCGCAGCCTCCACCCGATCTTTTGCATTCCTGAGCACAAATACAAACACAGCTGCCTCCTCCATCACACGGTTCCCTATACGAACCCCCATCCCCCCCCCTTTCCTACTCCTCCTCCTCTATCCTCAAATCCACCACCTATCCCTATTTTTAGTTTCTGGAGAGTCAGTCAACCACATCATCGGTTCTGTTCTTTCTCTCTCTTATCTGTTTCTTACCGCAGCCAGGAACGAAGAATGCACAGAAACAAAAATGCACCAAGCGACATTCCAGCACATAAAAAGCTGCTGCCAAAATTTAATTTGCAGGAAGAGATAATGAATACCTTTAAAGCTGGCAGTCATGATTACCTTTTAACCGCATGCAATGTTTTTTGTAAGAAAAAAAAGTTTTTTCTTTCATGTCTCTCAAATTAAGTACGTAATTAAACTGCAGCCAAATAATCAAATTCCTATGAAAAGTGACGCTTGTGGTTACTGCAGCTTTGGCTAACAATTCCAAGGCTTCGCCTCTTATGCAATCACCCATGTTCACGCACACGGCGCAAAGGCGCACGCCGCTGTTCGAGGCACCGCGCTGTCCACCGGAGCCAGTTAGCATAACGGGAGCTAGCGGCGCCTGCACTACCGTTTGGCCGAGGTCTGGCGCACGTGTAGGGCTGAGATCGCATCTGAGGGAGCAAGCGGGCTGCAGATGGATGGGAATTCCCGGGGCACCTGTGCGTTTCGCGAACCGGCCTCCCGTGAGACCCAACACACAGACCCTCTTTGTGCTGCCTGAGTAAGGGGGAGTGGGGGAAAAAACGGCCTGCCAGTTTAAAAGATAGCAATTTGTTAGGGCTTTTTGTGGAGCGTGTATCACTCAAATTCCTGCTGCCCCTCTATGTAATTTTGCCGTTTTTTCGTTTTTTTTTTTTTTTGCCCTGTCGGACTGCTTCCTCTCAGTATTTCTAGTCAAATCCTGGAGGGATGATCTCAGCATCATGTGCACGCAAACCAGTGGGGAGATTGACAGGGTCAGGAGGCGGGTGGGGAGGGCGAGAGGAACAGAACACTCCGGAAAACCTGGGGGAGGCCGAGAGGGCACTGAGGGAGGGCAGGGCCGATTTCGAAGCCATGACATCATCCCGCTCGTCTTCTCTGCGGGACTGAGGGTTTGCGTCACAGAGCCCGCTGTCACCACGCTGTGAACTGGTTTGCTCCAACACTCTGACCTTGTGCTCATCTCATTTACACTCTGGTTTGCACTCCCATTTCTCTGTTTATACTGTTTTTTAAGGATTGTTTTCTTTGTATGTTTTTCCCACTCATGCAAATCTGTTTGGAAACACCACTTGTACATTACACTCATCTCAGGGACAACCTCTGAGGTTGTGAACGAGCACTGAAGCAAGATGAATGCAATACTGACATGTAACCAACTGTTATTTTTTTTTTCCACTACAAGTCCCATGATGCACCACAGTGAAGTGGGCGCAAATTGGAGGACAGGCATGCTCCGCTGACATCATCCAGACAACTTGCAGGTATATGATGAATCACAGGGTGCCGGAAGGCGGTGAGGTGAGGAAACTCTGGCTGACCTTCCCGCCCCCTATCTCCTGCAGAACACCACTGTGGGGTCCCAGTCATTGTTGGCAAACGACACGGCTTGGATCGAACCCAGGCTGTGGGCTCAGCCTGCACTCAAGACAAGAACCTTGCCAAGCGAACCACACGAGAGCCAGATTTACCCTGTTTATCTCTTCTTTTCTCCATCCCCCAGTTTATCCAACTGCCTCGCCACCCAGTTTTAAATGTGTCTTCGTTTTAGGAGCACGTTACTGCGCACAAGGGTTTCGGTTGTGTGATAGGGTTGCCTCCACTAGCCCTGTGTTCCGGCGGTTATGGGGAAAACACAACGCGCCATCACGTGGGGTCCCTGTCAATATCAATCCGTTCTCACCGTTAATATGAAATCAGAGACCGTTGGAAGGGAAAACCCGCCCGAGAGGGCGCGTAACGTTGAGGGCAGGGTATCTGTCAGCACAGGCAGGCCCAAGCCAGCGCCCTTTAAATTACTCCTCTTTATCTCCTTGGTGGAACGGCTCGGCTCCTTTGAACAGGGCATTCCGATGGGAGAAGGTAAGTGCTGTCAGGCCAGCCAGGTGCAGGGAGAGGGGGCAGAACGGCCGGGCTACACGGGGGATCACTGACAGCCCGGGCGAAGGAGGTGAAAACGGAGAACAGATGAGGGGCGGGGCTACCCTCCACCTGCTGATGTCTCCAGCACTGTGCGATGCTACTGGTGTCTTGTGACACACAGAGTGAAATCTAATCTTGGATGTCCTACAGTATGAAATCTACCCCCTACCTCCTCTGTCCTTCATTGGCCTTTTCTACCTGTTTCACCCCACGGCGTATCTATCTAAAGAGGAGGCAGTGTGAGGGGATCTGAGCCATCCAAAAGGTTGTGTGTATACTGCAAAAGGGAACTGTTTGTAAATTCGTTCATGTTCGGGAAGCGAGAACAAAAAGGTCTACAGGGAGCTTAATACTCAATTGCTTTGAAGTGCATTCAAAAACGGCCAACAAGCTGTCATTGGGGACATTACAACAGCAGGCTAACAAGATGACAGAGGCCCATGCCATCCATTCTGTCATACAGCTAAGTGCCCATCAATAGGATTACATGCTCTCTACATTAGATTTTGTTCAAAATGGTTGGCAAGACAGCAGGTATGGTGTAAAGGGTTATCTTCAGTGCCCTGAACAAGCAAAACAATGGTAGATATAAAAAACCTACATTGAATTATTAAAAACTGAAGAACAGAACAAATAACAAAATATGGTTGTGTAATGTGAAGACATACTTGCACAGAATAGTCCTTAGAAACAACATCAGGGCAAAAAAAACACAATCCACACCTACTAAAAGATGATGTATTGGTATAAAAAGGGTTAAACAAAAGGCTTTACTCTAAGCCACAACTGTACGGTTCCCACCCAGCCACCTCAATATTAACAACCACCACACCCTCGCTGATTCAACGCAAGCCCTTTAAATACAATAAACCCCATCCCAGCGGGAAATTCCCAGTGAATACCCACGGTGACTGAATTATGGACAATTAGAAATCAGTTTCAGAGATTAAATGACAATCTCACATTCATCCCACTTTTATGCAATTTTGACAAAAAATAATACGGGTTGAAATGAGCGTGAAGGTATTTATTATGGCTGCATGATGGCAGTTTGCCACACTTCCATGCAGGCATATTGCTGGACCAACCTCTGCAAGCGTATTTCAAACAGGGGTCCTGAGGGATTTGAGAGCAACAAGTAACACAGAGGGCAATGTTAATGTTTCCCAAACCACAAACATGAGCATGCTACAAAATCAGTAACATGCCTACAGTATGGTTCACAAAATGGACACTGTAGTGGTAGTGTAATGTGAATATGTGGTGAAATGTCATAATTTAAAACACAATAACAGGAAAAGAATACCCGAGAGAGGAAATGTATTATGCCTGTATATTGTTATTATTGCTCTGTAGCAGGGATTCTAAAACCATGTATTTTCCATTCTGCAAATGCCTAAAATGGAATGAATGCGTTCTGCTAAGAGTGTGCAAACGTCAATAAAAGTGGCAAAGATGCCAGGTAAGATGAACTAAATGTAGGTAGGACAAACAAAAGCACAAAGAAAGGAACAATAAAGTTTGACGTGCAGAGAAATGTGTACACAAAGTGAGCAATGGGAAACAGTTTTCTGTATGTGCTGTGTGGGAGAATTGAACACACTCCCTTTCTTGCAGACTGACAGGCTGGATGAACCTTGACAGAGTTATTGGGCCCGTGGAGTACTGTACGAAGAACACATGAGGTTGTCATAACAGGTTCTGTCCACAGAGGTGCGTCATCACATTGAAAGCTGAGGCACTCCCAGGTTACCAAGACGCAGGGGGTGTGTTGATGGCACAGAGAAGGCAGTTTGCGCCTCCCTCAGTGAAACCGAAGCACCTCCTTACAGAAATACCGCAGGAGGGCCGCTAGCTTGCCAGCGGGTGACAGAGCCATGGTGCTTTGAGAGAGAGATGATAGCTCAGGCACAGGGTGGAGTGAGCTGTGAGCTGATGGCAGTCAGGGGTGACAGAAGGGGAGCAAGATGAGGGCCCACCCTCACATTAAAATAATATCCCACAGGTACCACCGAGTCACTCGAGACCTACAGTACTGTAAGCGCTAGTAGGGCAGGGCTCTCTGACCCGGTATTGATGTACTGACCTCCACATGGAAGCGCACTTCAAAGCTGGGGCTCAGGGGAAGAGGCTGAGACACATAGGCAACACTGTGAAGTGTTAAAAGCCTTCTTGCAGTTGTCATTCCACTCCACAGCATTTTGTCCACTGTTGCTAGGTGAGGTCAGCAAGAGGCACTGCTGTGGTGGTAACCCAGAAAGTAAATCAGAGATACTGTACCACTAAATCAACCCATCTCACCTTGCATTTAGCCTGAGGTTTTGGCATGGCTCCTATTATCTCATTCTACACCTTATCCTTCTGGGGGTATATCGGCGCCCTTTCAAACTGGTGGCCAAGGTATTGTGTGTCTTACCTGTCATGTTCTTTTTTTTCTCCACATTCCGGGTCAGTATCAAGCACCCAAATTGCCTCAATAAATATCCAGCTGTATAAATGGATAACATTGTAACTGGTCTAAGTTGCTCTGGGTAAAAGTGTCTGCTAAATGCCAATAATGTCAAAATTTTTTTGAGGACCTGGCTTCTGTCCTGCAGCCCAACTGCGACCGAGAGGAGCCTCTCTCTCTCAGCTGGAGGCAAGATGGAGAGCAAAACAAGAGCACGTGCAGGAGGGAGACCCGCCACGCGGCTGAGCAGCGCGGCGAGAAAGGAGTCCTCCGTCCGGCGCGAAAACACGGAGGGCGCGACTGCTTCGGCTGGCTGTACATAGAGCTAATCGCAATGAGAAAGGGAGACTATCAAGACTGGAAACCAGTCTTCACTGATCCACAGGTCTGTATACATGCAATGCATGTACTGAATTCTGCTAAATTTCTTATACCACAACTTCCAGTTAATGCCTTGGTTCTCTAAGTAAGTCAATTTCCAATGTTTGTTGTCTGTCTTTCTTATGTGTATTCAGTACTCACTAATGGTATGTGCAAGGCAGTGCACTTGTGTCTTGTATGAGCACTTAAAAAATTTGTCTGGCTGGAAAAACACGCACAGTTCTGCTACACACCCTTAAGTGCATTTTTCCCGGTGAATTTGTACAGTGCAACAGCGGGCTGGAGGGAATCAAACGGCGTCTAACAGACTAGGGGCAGAGCAGGGGGCAGCTTGGGCACACAAAAAAATTGCATAAGAGAGGTATTAGGAATTGACAACAGTGGCATTGTGTGGTGGGCTATACTGACCCGAGAGTGACTGAACAACACACCCCCAAACACCCCCCCCCCAATTCACACTTATCCCTCCAATCATTCCCCACCATGGAAAGAATGACAATATCCAAAGCTGGCTCACGGATCCACTTCCATGGGGAGGGAATCCTGGCAGCTGGATCCCATTACGAGGAATCCCTATTGATCCGGCGTGGAAAACGAGGACAAGCCGGGCACTTACACGGGAGCAGGGGGCGGGGGGTTGTGGGAGGCTCCGCACCTCTCCCCAGCACCCTGCCAAATGTTATTAGGGAAGCTCAACATTTTTTCCAGCCTGGCGTAAGTACATGTGGAGTCGGGGCCTGGGGGGGGCAGGAATGGGGGTCAGGAGAGGCCTGTGCTCTGGGACATAGCCATAACAACAGCAGCAGCACCGGGGGCAGGGTCAGGTGGGGGGGGTGAAGACCGGAGGCGTGTTCGCCTCAGCCTCGGTGGAGAGCGGCTGCCCCCGCCGCGGCCCGGTTTGGAAACCGCAACTGCGATAGCTAATCTCGCTGGCAAGCTCACAAGCACAGCAGAGGCCTCCCGACCTCGATCGGGACGGGGGGCACCACAGACTTCATTTATTTGTGTTGCCTTATCTTGTCAGCCCGCTTGACAGGGGAAAAACATTGTGGTACGCATTCTGATGGCATTACAGCTCTGAGAATATTTGGCCAGAACAAAGGAGGGCAGTTACTACTAGTGCCACCACAGGTATTTATTTTTAGGGCAGACGGGATATACAAGCGATTACATCTGGCATATATCGTGGAGACCAGGTCACACAGCTGGAAACGTCTAGAGCAGGCAAGGTTACAACAGCAGACTGTAAGTTCGGTTTATGCCAACATCTCTCCTGGCTGCCATCTAAGCACCTTGACTGTGGCCTACACAGTGACCCATTGAATCAGATCTTAAAGCACCTTTATGCCCAGCGAGTCCATGTCAGTGCTGGACAGACTGAAAGCGGATGACCCACTTTCACTTCAATCCCCACCGCCTAGCACCTGCTGTCTGTATTATCGGGATGTGTTATGGATATTGTGATCTGGTGACGCTTAGGTATATGGTAGTGTATGTACTTGACTTGCCTTAGTTTTCTAGGCTGCCTAGTCTCAGATCAGCACAAATTCACTTGTGGTAGTGCTTGAATGGTGTTGTGCTTCACTGGTCTGGGAGTGTTGTTAGCCTGGTGTGACACTGTTGCTCAATTAACTTGGATGGAGACACTTCTGTTTTCTTGTGCTGGAAGTCACTCTGGATAAGAGCATTTGCTGAATGAATGTAATGTAATGTAATGTAGTGTAAATGAATGTAATATAATGTAATGTAATAACCCAGAAGGAGCTTAGATAGATAGATAGATAGATACTTTATTAATCCCGAGGGAAATTCTGATATCCAGCGGCATATACAAACATACTCACAACATCACTCCACACAATAATCCGAGACACAAAATTCACACAACATAACAGGGGAAAGAAAACTAGAAAATAAAATAAAAGACAGTGAGGTGATGGTCTCTATTGGTACTTGTCAGTGTGTGCCAGTGTAAGAGTAAGTTGTAGGGCGTGAGTGTTGTGGTGGTAGTGCAAAAAATGAAACAGTGCAAGGATGAATATAAGTATAGACAATATGACATATTATAAATATATGTATAAGCAGTATAGACAGTATAAACAATATTAAGACAGTATAAACAGTATAGACAATATAGACATAACGTGAGTGTTTCTACCAAAGTCTCCACAAATGTTGGTAGTAAGTACAAAGTGTTGGAGGGAGAGATAGAGAAAGGCAGTGTCAGTCTATACGTTCCTGTCCATTGCACTCCTCCCTCGCTGGGAGGAGTTGAAGAGCCGTATTGCCAGAGGGACAAATGACTTCCTCAGTCTGTCCGTGGAACAGGACTGAGACAGCAGCCTTCCACTGAAGATGCTCCTCTGACTGGTTATGATATTGTGAAGAGGGTGGTGGGTGTTGTCCATTATTGATAGCAGTTTGTCCAGGGTCCTTCTCTCTGCCACTGATGTAACAGAGTCCAGCTCCGTTCCAACCACAGAGCCAGCTCTCCTAACCAGTCTGTCCAGTCGCGAAGCATCCCTCTTCTTAATGCTGCCTCCCCAGCACACCACAGCATAGAAAAGGACACTGGCAACAACCGACTGGTAGAACATCAGTAGAAGTTTCCTGCAGATGTGGAAGGACCCCAGCCTCCTCAGAAAGTATAGCCTGCTCTGCACCTTCCTGTAGAGAGCATCCATGTTGGCCGACCAGTCCAATCTATCATCTAACTGCAGCCCTAGGTACTTGTAGGAGCTGACCACCTCAACATCAGTCTCTCCAATGGAAACTGGTTGCAGTTGCAGCCTCTGCCTCCGGAAATCCACCACCATCTCCTTGGTCTTGGAGGTGTTCAGCTGTAGATGGTTCCTCCTACACCATGCCACAAAGTCCTCCACCAGGCTCCTGTACTCCCACTCCTGTCCGTCCCTAATACACCCCACTATTGCAGTATCGTCAGAGAACTTCTGCATGTGGCATGACTCAGTGTTGTACTTGAAGTCACTGGTGTAGAGGGTGAACAAGACAGGGGAAAGCACAGTCCCCTGAGGCGCACCAGTGCTGCTGACCACAGTCTCCGAGGAGCAGTCTCTCAGCCTCACATACTGCGGTCTGCCTGTTAGGTAGTCAGTAATCCAGGTCACCAGGTGAACGTCCACCCTCATCTCTGTTAGCTTGTCTCTCAGCAGGACGGGCTGGATGGTGTTGAAGGCGCTGGAGAAATCAAAGAACATGATCCTCACAGCACCACTCCCTTTATCCAGATGAGAATAAGCCCTGTGTAGCAGATAGAGGATGGCATCGTCCACTCCCACCTTTTCCTGGTATGCAAACTGCAGCGGGTCGAGTGCATGGCGGACCTGAGGTCTCAGGAGATGTAGCAGCAGTCGTTCCATGGTTTTCATGATGTGGGAAGTTAGCGCCACTGGCCTGAAGTCATTTGGCTCCCTGCAATGGTTCTTCTTAGGGACTGGGACAAGGCACGATGTCTTCCAGAGTGCAGGGACCCTCCCAAGTCGAAGGCTCATATTGAAAATATGCTGAAGAGGCTCCCCCAGTTCAGCAGCACAGGCCCTGAGCATCCTTGGACAAACCTTGTCTGGGCCAGCTGCCTTCCTAGGGCGAAGTTTCCTCAGTTCTCCTCTGACTTCCTCAGCGGTGACTGTGGGGGGAGGGGGATTGTCCCTGGTTGCAGTCTGAGGGGGGGACGCCTCAATCGCAGATATGGTGTCTAAGGGGCAGGCATCTGAACAAGCAGAAGCTGCTGGTGGGGAGGGTCAGGTGTGGGAAGATGTGAGAGGTGCGGCAAGGTGATAATGGGGCCATCAATGGCAGTAGGAGCAGGGCTATCAAACCTATTGAAGAAGTGGTTGAACTGGTTTGCTCTTTCCACATCCCCGTCTGCTGCACTACTGTTCTTCCTCTTGCATCCCGTGATGGTCTTCATGCCGTCCCAGACGTCCCTCATGTTGTTGTCTTGCAGCTTCTGCTCCACCTTCCTCCTGTAAGAATCCTTTGCCTCTCTCATCCTGATCTTGAGTTCCCCCTGTACACGCTTCTGCTCAGCCCTGTCACCGTCCTTGAACGCTCTCTTTTTTTTATTGAGAAGGTCCTTGACGTCGCTGGTAATCCAGGGCTTGTTATTAGGGAAACAGCGCACAGTCTTAATGGGAACTACAATGTCCAGACAGAAATTCAGGTAGTCAGTAGTGCAGTGTGTGACCCCCTCGATGTCCTCCCCAAGTGGCTCCTGCA
Source organism: Megalops atlanticus (assembly GCA_019176425.1). Taxonomy (NCBI): domain Eukaryota; kingdom Metazoa; phylum Chordata; class Actinopteri; order Elopiformes; family Megalopidae; genus Megalops; species Megalops atlanticus. The sequence continues at coordinate 5,422,111 of CM032884.1, read as the reverse complement.
GTACACTCCAGTCAGTAGACTCAAAGCAGTCCCTCAGGGCCTCCTCAGCCTCTGGAGACCATTCCCTAAAGGAGCGCATGATTGCAGGTTGAGTCTGAACTCGTGGCTTGTACTGGGGCTGAAGGTGAATCAGATTGTGATCTGATTTGCCCAGGGGTGGCAGGGGTGAGGCAGTGTATGCTTCTTTTACATTAGCATACAGTAGGTCTATTGTCCTGTTTTTCCTGGTAGGACAATTGATGTATTGGTGGAAAGTGGGCAGAGTGGAGTCCAGTGTGACATGGTTAAAGTCTCCGGAGATCGCGATAAATGCCTCAGTGTGCTGTTGTTGTAATTTACCGATAGTGGAGTGAATGACGTCACACGCGGTCTCAGCATGCGCTCGTGGAGGAATATACACACAAACAATAATGGCGTGCGAGAACTCCCTGGGCACGTAATAAGGTCGGAGACTCACCGCCAGCAGTTCAATGTCCTTGCTGCAGATAGTCTCCTTCACAGTTACATGTCCTGGGTTGCACCACCTCGCATTAATGAAGAGTGCAAGTCCCCCACCTTTACGCTTGCCGCCGATTTGGCGTCCCTGTCCGCTCTCACCATAGTAAAACCGGGCAAATCCACATTAGCGTCCGGGATGTCGCTGGTCAGCCACGTCTCAGTGAGGCACAGTAGACTACACTCCCTGTAGGTCTTCTGATTCCTCACCAATGCAGCTAGCTCAAATCGGTTTTGTTGGCCAGCGAGTTCACATTCCCCATTACTACCGACGGAACCGAGGGCTTGTACCTCCACTTTTTTTCCTTTTGCTTAGCCTTAAGCTTCGCGCCGGCTTTGCATCCTCTGTACTTGCGTCTCAGTTCCTCCGGTATGGGGTGAACAATGCCGGCGCGTCCCAGCGCACGAAGTGAGATCAGCTGTTCCCTTGGGTAAACAAGGTATTCGCTGCTCTCTTGCTGATGATGAGAGTCCATATCCATAGGATATAATGATAACTACACGATGCGTGCAGTACAGCAAGTTAAAAGTGAAAACTAAGTAGAAAAAAAAAAGTTAAACGAACACGCTACACGGACGGAGCTACTGGATAGGCAGCCGCTCGCGTCAGCGCCGGAAGACAAAAAAGGTTTGATTTACCGCATCTCAGGCCCGGTGGACAGGCCCGGCGCCACGCCCCAGACCACCCGCTGTCGGTCAGAAACGCGCCGGCTGCCGGGGCCTCTCGGGGGCACGCCCTGTTTTTGCGAAGCAGCGCCACCCAGCTCAGGAAGCGATCTCTCCGACGGTGAGGTTTCACAGGCCCGGAGTCAGGGCCTGGCCCTGGAACAGAGCCCTGCCAAACTCCCATGCTCTCTCAAGTGTTAACTTACCTAGTCACGCAACCGTGTGGTGGGGAGAGGGGGAGGAAGGGGGCTCAGGGTGGGGGGTGGAGGGTGGGGTGCTGAGTCCAGACCTGACGACCATGCACCACAAAGAGAGGGCCAGCTTCTCCGGCACGTACAGGGAACCTCAAGCTTGTTCCTCTCCTCTATGAGGCTGGAGGGAAAACTGACAGATTCTTACCCCTCCGGGCACACTGTTCTAGGGATCATGGGGGACGCGGTCACTCCAAACAGCTGTGACCAATAAGTGAAGTTAAAGAAGGCAACTGCTCAGCCAGGCTGCACTGCTTACTCTGAATATACGCAGGAAGCAAACACACACACCACAGATCTTCTTAATCTTACATACAGTGACTGAATGTATCTGATTAAGTAGCTGATTTGACAGAGAGGGACGAAACACAACCAGAAGAGGGACGGATGACAGCTTTTCTGCGAGTGACTCCCGACTCCCATTCACAAAGAATTTGATTCTGAAATCACACAGATGCTTTTCATACATTACAGGGTTTTTGTTGTCCTTTTGCTGTTTGTTTTTGCACTCCTACAGGGGTCTAAAATGAGGAATAACCACTGCGCACCCCGCCACCGAAATCAAAGTCAGGCATCTCGTCAGCGCACAGAACGTACTCCAAGAACGCGTCAGCTTACACTTGCTTTATTACCCAATATTAAATCAAGCCATTTTTCTGGCGCAGATGGACCCTGGAGGGAGGGGCTGGCTGAGCTTCATGATTCCAGCATTCCTCCAGAAATCCCGGGCTGAGCTGATGAACTGACTGAGTGTCAGAGCGTATTTCTCCCTCGGTCCCGTTTGCCAGAGCTCACAGAAAAACAGAACGGCTGCAAGAGCTCAAGAGTTGGTGGGCAGCAGTGTAGCATAGCGGTAAGGAGCAGGGCTCGTAACCGAGAGGTTGCTGGTTTGATTCCCTGCAGGAACGCTGCTACTGTGCCCTTGGGCAAGGTACTCAACCCAGAATTGCCTCAGTAAATATCCAGCAGTATACATGAATAACATGTAAAAAATTGTAACCTATGTAAGTCACTCTGGATAAGAGTGTCTGCTAAATTACAATAATGTAAGATCCCTTCAGAGAATGTCAGGTTCATTTACATCCCTGTGGCTGTCTCATCACCACCCATTTACGAGATTGTGAGGTACAAGCCTTCATTAAAAGGTTAGCACAGAAGGAAGGCCCCAGGAAACTCGATGGGTGATGAGCCCAGAGATGTTCCAACTCATATGTCAGCATCCTCCTTCATAACTGTCACTCGGATGAGGGGACGTAATTGACCATTTTTTAAGGGTGCCCTCTGTGATCCATCCAGTCTGAGGGATTCTGGCACATGGATACGCACATGGGGCAGCAGTGTAGTGTAGTGGTAATGAGCAGGGCTTGTAACCAAAAGGTTGCTGGTTCAATTCCCCACTGGGGCCCTGCTGCTGCTGCAACCGGCAATTGCCTCAGTACATAACCAGCTGTATAAATGGATAAAACCATAACCTACATGTATGTAAGTTGCTCTGGAGTGCCTACTAACTATACATGAGGAACAGCACAGAACCAGTGCAGTGCCATTGTGTTGCAGCTGCTTTTAGGTTGAACTAAGGGGTATTAACAAGCAGCAGAATGGTCAGCCTTCCGGTCGTAGACATGTCTGGAATTAATCCATCTGCACTACAGTACAGTACATTGGTAACGTAAAAAAACTGTAACCTATGTAAGTCGCTCTGGATAAGAGCGTCTGCTGAATGCCAATAATGCAATGTGATGTTCCAAGACCTCACAGGGCATGAGAGTTTAGCCTCGACTGCCATCTACGGAGACCACGTCGGTCAGGCCCGATGCCCCTGGTGCGGGCACACAGAGGTGCGGAACCCCCACATCCCCTCCCATGGTCACCAGGCGTGACCAACATCTGTAAGCCATTCAACCGCAAATTATCCTTGGGTGAACCTCATGGAAAATGTATCGCAAGCCCGAGGAATGTAAACACAACCCCAACGGGGACTCCATTTAACCCCCACCCCCCCATTTTCTGACTATAAACGCTGCCTTTTTCAACCTCTCCTTTTTTTGTGTTTTCTCAGGTTTTTTTCCTTCCCCTCTGTTCTCTTCAGATGGAGTATCTCTGCCAAAGGGAGTCCCCAGGGAAAGCCCGTGATCAAGTTTGCATGTCTTCGCTTCATAAATGGCAACATATTTTTTTCCTGTGAGCCAATTGTGCACTCTTCTCCCACTCTTCCCTTGTTGCACGCACTGACTCGAACAGCTCTCTGCAGGGTGACAGATCAGATATACGGTCCTATATTTCTCCTCCAAGATTTTGCAGCTGATTCTTCGCATTACATTGACTGTGTAGTAACAGGGCTCCGGGTGGACAGACACGTGCATGCACACACATGGACGGTTTATTCTGCAGTCCTGGGAACCGAGATATGGGCCGGCATCGCTCCCCTGTCCCACCGGAGCCACCGGTGTGGAACAGCGGTGCCAGGACCCGGCCCCTAAACCCGACACCACACGGCAAGCACACGTGCACCGCGGCTGCTTCGTCCGGGAAGTACAGCACCAGTCAAAAGTTTGGACACACTCTTCTCTCTTTATTTTTACCATTTTCCACATTTTGGAATAATAGTAAAGTGGTCAAAACTATGAAATAACATAAATGGAATTATGCAGTGACCAAAAAAGTGTTATGAACAAATCAAAACTATGTTATAGTTGAAATTCTTCAAAAGAGCAAAGAGCAAATTATTTAAAATTAAAAAAAAAAATTTTGGAAAGAACTTACATAGGCATCAACTTTATTTATTACTTTATTTATATTTGTCTAAGAGACAAATTTCATGCATTTAAGCAGAAGCCTTTACATCGAAATGTCATTGAATGCATGTTTCCAATTAAGATAAATCAGGTGTGTCAAAACCTTTGACTGGTTCTGTAAGTCAAGTCAGAAGGGCCCATGTACACAGTGCCACTCTAAAACTTCCTGAAGCTTCCCACTTGTTAATGAGTTTCAAACTCCCACGCACGCGCCAGCCAAACAAGGCAACGGCACACGCTCACACGATTCCAGCTCCCCGTCTGCTGGGCGGAATGTCTCTTCACTCCTCGTCCCTGAATGTTTCCCAACATACTATAAAAAGGAACAGGAGGAGCAGGAGGGTATGTTTGTGGACAGGCAGAGCAATCTGACAGCTATGCGCTTGACCTACTAATCATAAAATACCTTTAAGTTTTGCAACAAAACTAAACTAAAACCACAAACAGACCCTGGTTTGTAATCAGTGCTGAAGTGGTGGGTAAACATTTTGATTTGATTCCAGCGTCTTTGGTTCTCATTTCTAATCTCCTCAAGTCTTCCTTCAACACTTGTCTTTTGCTTGGGTACCGACCTGTTTTTCCCCTCTACTTTTCTCCAGTCTAAAAGGCTGGAATGTTTGGTATGCTTCAGATTAATGTTTTTTCATGCACAATTATTTTACAGCAAAACCACATGCAAGAAAATGAAGCGTTCAAGTAAGAGAACCATAGAGCCAACCCAAAGCTACATCCTTGGGCTACAGCTTTGAATGGAAGTACAGGTGAGCATTGCAGTCACAAAGGACATATGCACAGAATTATAATAGCAACACACTTGGCCATGAATTTCTCCAAGCTGCTGTATGTACTATACATATAATTTCCTCTTTATTTATCATAAACTGTCTGGACTTGTACAATGTCACTTTTTCTCGTGAAGAACACAAACGTTAAGGCTACCTTTCGGGCTACTTCTGAGAGAAAGGAAGACCTTGTACATTGTTCAAGAGGCATGTGTAATGAGAAAGAGGAAGACATCATGCTGAAAGTCCAGATACCAGAACATTTGAATAATAAACCTGAATATCCTCTATTTTTCAGCATAATCCAAGGTGAGGTTGGCTGTGCAGCTTCCACCTTTGGAGAACTCCAGTTATAATTTAGACAGAAAACCCACAGAGGAACAGCAGGGAGATTAGTCTTCAGGCAGCCTCCTGAGGTGGTGGAGTTCTCCCCCTGCAGAGAGGTGTGCCTGTAACGTCTCCCTCTGTTCACTCAGAAAGGAGGCCTTCCCCTTCACTCCCACTAAGCTCCCTGGTTCAGTGCAATACATGCTGGCATGCTACCACGGGGCCTACAGGGGAAAAATAAATGACAAACACAGCCATCGGGAAAACTTCTTTCTGCTGCTAGTCAGCCGTCTCCCGGCATAAACGGAGTGGAACGGGACGCACACGAGAAACGGCAAAAACATGCGCGGCTCACGGCCGGCGCATGTGAGCCCCCCCGAAGCAGCCGAGAGACCAAGGTTCACTCGCGGTTTCCTTTCTCACGCAGCACTATCTGAGACCTGGGGGGGGCGACAAATGGGCAAAATACAGGGTTCCTAAATAAAAGGGACACACAAGGGGAGGGAGCTACACCCATCACACGGGCACTGGGGTACACGGTTTCTGTATTTTGCTTGGGTGTCGTTATCCAAGCGCGGGTCCTCATTAGGAGGAATTACAGAGAGTGGAAAGAGAGAGTGGAAATTAGAGGCTGAGTAATTACAAGGTGACTCCTTTCAGTCGCATCGGTCCTCAGAGGGATTCTGCTGTACAGCGCATGATGGAAAACTTCTAGTTTTGGGCTCCAGGGCTCCTGTCACAGCAGACATGACTGATGGAAAAGTGAGTATAAATACACAGAAATGTAAGCGGCCTAAAGCCGCCAGATCAAACCGCCTGTGTCCCAGGACACCGTCCAAGGGGGTCAGGGCAAAAATAGGGGCGCTGCTTTATAAACCGCGTGGCAAACTTCCACTGGGACCAGAGAGGCCTATCGGCACTCTCCGCTAAAGGTGCCCGCCCCAAATTTGAGGGGTGTTGCCACACCCCACCTTCACGAAAAAACACAGTCAAAACATTACGTGACACACTTAAAAAGATCCAAATGGAGAGCAGGTCAGGCTGTGACCTGCTATGGCGATTCTACAGACCTCTGCAGCAACTCCCTCAACCCACCCCACACCACCCCACCCCCAACCCAACACACGCCCCTGGCAGGTTCAGTACTGGTTGTTTTTTTTTTTTTTTTTATCTACAACCACAATCAGAAAACAAGTCTGATGTTAATGTTGCCATGGAAATGGCAGACTGTTTTGAAGGGTCTACCAGTCTGCAGTAGCATCGGGCGGGAGGAAGGGCCCCGGTGTAACACATTTTATAGAGACAGGAACAATGTCCTCTTGCAGCTATTGCTGCAAAACTGCATTTTATATTTTGACTAAAACTGCTTGCACGTTAGTCACACCTCAATTCTAACACGTTATGTGTTCCTACTGACATTTCTTTGAAAAGAAATTTCTTGATCTGGATTCAGCCTGATGTTGTATTTTGCTGTGATCATTAACAAGAGCGCCAAAAGTCACTCTGGATAAATGAGCCTCGTACAGGACAGTGATAAAAACAGGAGTTCAAATATCATGTCTGCCCGTTCTTCCAACAGCAGGAGCAGCAGGCTTGGATGCAGTGGCTAATTCTTCTGTCCAGATCATTTACATTTACATTTATTCATTTAGCAGATCACAGGGCGTTTAACAACAGACCCCGGGTGGCCCAGTACATTTATATAAGGGGATAAAGTCCACGTTGTGGGGGGAACGTAGTTGCCGCGGCAACCCTTCCTCTTGCATAAACCCTGACCTCAACCTGCAGGTGCACACGTGTCAAAACATCCCTCGGAGGCCTTGGACCTCTTGTTCTGGAAGTCGCTCTGGATAAGAGCGCCTGCTAAATGGACGTGACGTAAAAGAATGCAATGTAATTCTTCCGAGTTCACCACCTGCCCACGACCACAGCGTCCATGCGGGGCATCCCCAGTGGCAGCGCCAGCTCCGATTCTGAATCCAAGCCTGAGAATCAGGAGGAGGACGAGAGGAGTAATGCACACACAACATCCAACGCTGGCAGAGAGGGGTCATTTGGGAGCTTGTCCAGCCCTTAAGGACCCAGTAAAAATCAGGCCAGGAGAGGGAAAAAAAGGAAGACAGAATGGCCCATCATTCAGAGGGCCTATGAGAAATGAGTGCAGGCACACACAGCTGAGCAGGGGCCATGTGCTCGCAAGTCTTCCCCGCTCCTCATGGGAGCGTTTTTCACTCCACACTCTGTCCCAGAGCACTGTCGTCGGAAGAAAACCACAACGGTGGCAGTCACATGGTACTGATTTACGCTGGGAGCTGCTGACGGATCTGGCGACGTCAGCCGGGGGTTTGGCACCCGCTGAAGCCGTGGAAAACATAAACAAAAGATAATGTGGCAGATTTATGGACTGTCGCAAGGTGCTGGACCGCTCTGAATGACAAAGTTGCTTTTGGCCGTCGGTCTGGCCAAGCCTCATCATCTCGAATCGCAGATGCAGCGGATAGTGATGCAAGGCCCTCCCTGTTTGTATAACAATTAATGCATTCCAACACAGCAGAGCTCTTGGTGGCAGCAGTGCTTTCCTGCTGTTTTAAAGCTTGCATCCTTACAACAGAAAAAAAAACTCTTCACAGGTCTTTCATGGGACCGACAGAATGCTTTACAAGCAGACACCTTTACCATAATGCTCTGCTGGCACCTCTCTTCAGTCCTGTGTACAAGGGCTGTTTGTTAGTTTGTTAAGCCCCTCTGACTGAACCTGAGATTCAGTTCGCAGGCTGGGCAACACTGACCCCTGGTGGCCAATTCATCTTATTGTCTTCACAACTAGTCTATGGTGAAACGGGAAGCACAAACCCTATGTGTAACCATAGAAGACGTTCAGCCACCAGCTACACATCCCTCTAGCAGAATGCTGCCAAAAAGCTGGAGTCAAGCCCAGCTTTGGGTGGCACCAGGCTGGAGTCTGCCAAGGAAAACCACACTGCTACCAAAGGTAATCAGGCAGGCTAACACAGGTTACACCTGTCACTGAAGTAAGCAGAAACTAATGCCCATGGGTTGTGCTGGGCATTACATTGTTTTCATTTAGCAGTTGCTCTAGTCCAGAGATACTTACATCAATTACAGTTTTTTACAGTGTTAGCTGGATATTTACCGAGGCAATTGTGGGTTAAGTACCTTACCCAAGGGAACAGGAGCATCAAACCAGCAACCTTTCAGTTACAAGCCCTGCTCCTTAGCACTATGCTACACTGCTATCCCCTTTAAAGTCAGACTTTTAACTGATGTCCTGGATTACCATGTTCATAAAACATCCCCTGGCAGAGCAGCAGGCTAAACCCAGGTGTCCTGGCTCACCCTCCAACCTCATTCCTCCATCTGTCCATCTGGTCATCCCCCTCTCTAATTTGCAAAGTAATCCTCTTCTCTTAAACTCCGCTGTGACCTGCTGGGTGTTTAGACACAAAATGTCCACCCGTAATCACCTACATGGGTGCTGTAGATAGGCAGTGAATGAGGGAAAAACAGCATTGAATGAAAGATAGGAATTATTACTTAGTCAAATGTTTCATGAACAATGTCCCGCACGGAAACAATGTTAACATCGTGCACTGTTGTTGTTGTAGCAGTGAACAACCTGATTGGCTTGGACGTGTGTCAGTCCTGAATGAATCAACGATGGGGGTTACAGCTGAGAAATGGAAGTGCCCAGACGCCATCAGCAACATGCCAACGCCACCAAGAAAAGCTGCTGCTCCAGGACTGGTGTTTGAGGATAACAGTGTTGCACACTGTAGCCATGGAGCTGTGGCCACAAACCGCTGAATTCAATGCTATTTTTGTCAGTGTTTCACAAATGGGAGGGTAGATTTAAGTCAGAAATAAATGCATATTTTCAAAAATAATTTCACCAAGATTGGTAGTTACAGTTAGGAATTCCACACAACATGTTTATCAAGTGAAGATCATTTGTTAAGGAAAAACAATGGGAAATAGTTATTTTTTTAAAACTGCATGTGTGGATAAACTGTGCAACACAAGGTGTCTTCAAAGGACACCGAGATGGAGAGGTAGCGGCAGAGAGCCCTCGGCCCAACAGGCAGAGACATCCAGCCACTCTGCGCTGTCGCAGGTGTAATCTCCTCTGGAGTGGGTTTGGCGGCATCACTGCTGGCCCACAGGTAGCTCGACCCGGGCACCCATCCAAGCCAATGCTATAGTGCTTGTGCCTGATTTTACTGCTTCTTAAACAATGGCTGTTTACTATGACTGAGTATGGATGGAGAAGTCTGTGTGTTCCACTGCTTCTCAGACACTGGAAAGAAAGAAAAAAAACAGAAGAACTTAAGACATTATCACTTTAATATTCTAATACAAATTATATTATATATAATATTAAAAATCAAGTTGACAGTCACACAAAGAGGCAATGCTCTTTGAAACATGGTTGTGTTTTGCTAGGCTTAACAGACAGCTTTGAGACCTTAAGTCTTATCCAAAGTTCATATTTTTGATACCTGTTACGGGTACTTAAATAAACAATAATAATAAACAGTTAAGCTAAACAGCACACATACAGCTAAACCATTGAAATTAAATTTCCCAGAGTCTCACCATCATTTAATTCACTGTCAATAGAAAAGGACCCAGAGTTGCTGTGACACAAATATGAGCAGAATACTGGTATGCAGTCTAATATTACTATAATGATCATCATTACGATTATCATCGACTGTGACTTTAATGGAAGAGTTTCTTCAGGTCTTGTACATGTGTTATAACATGAGAGTATGGCACACTGAACTCGCCATGCTGAGGCCTCTAGGGATCAAAGAGACTACAGGAAATGTGATTAAAAAAAAAAACTCCAAACCACAAATGTGGAATTTATATACATGTGATGGTATGCAATCTTGCATCAAATTACATATCTGCACCCTAAGTACAATAATAATCATTTGCTTTTCAAAACAGGTTCAGATTTAGTGTTTAGTGCAGTACATGTCACTTGACTTGAGAGAAGGGTGAAATGTTTGATTAATTACAGTCCTTATGCCCCCAATCAACCCCCATCTCCTCCTTCATTAAGACATAAATACAATTTCTCTGCATCAGGAGCGTGACACAATGGAGAAGTGACAGCATGTTTCTACGGGGGATTTGACAGTTCTGGTCCCCTCGTCCCCTCCACATTCAGAGATATCACCCCCAAGCCTCACCCCCACCCCCACCCCCCTGCTCAGACCCCAGGTTGAAAGAATGACTTTTAAAAAAAAGAAAGAAAGAAAAAAAGCTGCTTCTTCATTTGGTGGCTTGCCAGATTATGATAGCTAGGATGGTCACCACTAGAGACAACACCAGGGCCAGGATGCACATCTTCTTGCGGGACTTTTTCTGTAGGAGAGCAGAGGACACAGGCATTATGGCTGTTAGTCAGGGGCATGGCCTACCTACAGTACAACTACTCAACCCTGATCCCACAGAGCTGCAGAGGCTGCATGATTTTGTTTCAGCCATACATACACACACACATACACACACACACACACAAACACCTTTATCTACCTATCTAATTTATCAATCAAGACCTATAGTAAGACCTGAAACTGTCTGCCATTTTTAGAGAGCTGAAAAATCCGCTGGGATGCACCCAGGAAAGAGCTGACAGGCCCTGACTGAGACCAAGGGCATCACATGATCATATGATGACGTTCAGTCAAGAGCCTAACTGAGCAAATAAATCTTGTAAACATACATAGTTTTTGTTTCGGTTTTTTATGCTTTTCAGGGTTCCAGAATGAGCATCCAAATTCACACCACAGGTGAATTCTCAATTACACAGACTGATTACTCATTTTGAGACCAGGAACTGGAGCAGAATCATGTGCTGGCCAGGGAGGGTGTGGAGTTGTCATGGGAACTGGAATGGACTGAGACTACAGCATTCCTGGAAGAGTGATCTGAAAGGTCCCTGGCCTGTCATGTTGCAACTAAAGAGAAGGATTGCATTCAAAATACAGAAAATTTTCAGCCAGCTCCTGGACATAGTTAGGGCATAGAGTTGATCACATATAACAATTGATTACATATCACAGTAGAAAATCTGGCTTTGTACTTGTAAAAGTTGTTATTGTACTTCTTGTACTTGTTTTGTAAAAGTATAAATGAATAACTTGATGACCATATGGTCATTTATCACAAAAGAAGGGTCTGATCTCTGCAGGTGAATGTGTGGAACCCAGGTGTTCATATCCTCTGTCCAAGCAGAACAGAGTGATACTCAAACCCCAGACACTGTTCCTTTAAACCCAGTTTTCCCCACATGTGGTCCTGAACCCTTAAGCCACTAGTCACAAGTCCAGCTAATCTACAAACTATGAGGGTTACTGGGTAGTTTAGAATGACAAATCCATACTTCACCACATTCCAATAAAAATAAAACAAACTCACACTGTTTTGAAATTATTATTATTATATTATTGGCATTGAGCAGACACTGTTACCCAGAGCAACTTACATCAGTTACAGGTTTTTTAACAATGTTATCCATCTATACAGCTAGATATTTACTGAGGCAATCGCAGGTTAAGTACCTTACCCAAGGGTACAGCAGCAGTGCCCCAGTGGGGAATTGAACCGGCAACCTTCCGGTTACAAGCCCTGCTCCTTAACCACTATGCCACACTGCCGCCCCAAGCTAACTCACTCATGCACTATAACAGTCTTACCTGATAGTAGGCAGCCCTCTGGAGCTGCTCAGCGCCCCTTTCTACGTGCACCTCCGCGCTCTCCACATTGGCCTCAATGCTGTCTGCAAATCAGAAAGGAGACGCCACTGCAGTGTAACACCAAACATGCAGAGCACTGAGCACTGATCACAGATCAGTGTCACAGAGACGCCACCGCACTGTAACATCAAACATGCTGAGCACTGAGCACAGATCAGTGTCACAGAATTTACAATTCATCACAATGCCTGTTTGGCATTAAGTAAGTGAGGGTCTGATGCTCATGAGACAATCGGACAGTCTGAGGTCCCTGCCGGTGCCAGTGGTGCTCTTACCGATCATTTCGCCTTGGTCATGAATCATCACTGCCAGGTCCTTAAAGATCTGGTTCACGTCCATGATGTCCGACTGAAACGAGAGAAAGTCACATTAAATGTTGTGATCAACCTCGTGTCTGAGCAGAAACTGCCTGAGGTGGGGTCCCAGTGTAAGGGTGCCAACATCATGTGAAAAGATCTCTGCTTGCCACTGCTAACATAAAAACCTGCTTGGGCACACACTTTGGCTGGCTTTTTGCCACTATCTTCTGACTTACCTGGCTCTAAGGAATTTTAAATGCATTTCTGACATCCTGAACCTTTCATTCACATTCTGCACCTTCAGAGATAAATGACAATTATGGATATTATTTTCACAGTAATCTCTACCATGTACACTTCGCATCTCTTTTGAAAATAATGCGAGATGACTAATTAATGGAACTGTCTCCTCCCACTGCTGATGGCTCAGACATCCACTGTAGAGATTAATATCATTGCCAGAATTAAAGGCCTATTCTCAGTGAGTCAAACTTGGCAGTGATTTTCACCGCCTGACAAATCAAATTTGAAACACAGAAACCAGAATCGAACCTGCAACACCTAAAAACACAACACGTAGCTCCAAACTTCCTCCTCTGTTTTCTAACTCTAAAACTACTCATTCTAAAAAATCTGACCACACCCAACACTAGACACCTATTGTAAGAATTTGATATCCTGTAACCTAAGGAATTTACCACTAAGCATCTGAATTAAAACAAAAACTGCTATTACTGTTACCATGACAACGTACTGACCGGAACTCCCTAACGCTGGAGGATATTTGAAACTACAGACTGCCCTCACAAAGTGGCCCCTAATCTGGGCATCATTTGCATGTGTTCTTTCATGTTTGCATTGTTTTGTGGGATAATCAGTGTTACGTCCTAGGACATATTCGTGGGCATTTTCTCTCTCTCTCCCTCTTGCTCCCCGTCCAGGTTTCAGCGCGAATGTTGGATTGCGGCGATTGGCTGGAGGACAGGTGGGGAGATTTGAAAAGCGGCATCTGGGCAGGACGGGGACTTCTTCCTCCCTGCTGTGAACCCCGGCTGCTTACATTGCCGGCAAGAGCGTGCTGGACTACAGACGTGTGTGTCCCTAGTATTATTTCACTTACGTTTGTTACCTTTGTGATTATTTGTCCATGTCAGCCCGAACGTTTGTAGGGGGTGGGTGCCATTTTTTTTGTTTAATGACCGTTTTCCCGTTTTTGTTAGTTAGGGAGTTAGGGAAGTTGTTTTGTATTTCATTTTATATATTTTTTTGGTAGGTTAGCTAGCTTCCCTCTTCCCCAGTTAGTTGTGTTTTGTTTATTATTTTGGCCTGGCTCACCCCTGAAGTATTTTTCATTCAAAGAAAAAAAAGGAAAAAAATAAATGAAAAGGGCTGACGTGAAATACGTGTGCGTGTGTTGTTCGGGTATCAGGGGTCGGAGGACGTCTAGTTTATGTTCAACCCACCCTAGACAGGGTCATAACAATCAGACATCACCACATATGTAACTCCACTGGCATACAGCCTTATGCACGGTCATTCGGAGTGTAGTGCCGAGCACAGCTCCCCAGCTGAGAGGTGCAGGCCGTGCGCAGCCCCACCTCCAGCTGCCGGATGTTGGTCTCGCGCTCCTTGATCAGCTCCAGGTCCTCCTCGGTGATGGCTGCCTCCTCCGTCTGCGACTGAGCCTGGCCGCCCCAGTCATCGTTACTGCAAACGGCAAAAAACAGCCAATGAGACACGGGCTTCAGCGTTCTGACCGCAACAGGAGACCAATCACAAGCCAAAAAATACCCAAACCCAAACGCTGAAATGTGACAGTACACATCTGTTTAGTCTGTATGATTCGTCAAGAATTTCAGAGATGCACAAAATCAAAGGTACTACAATCTTTTTTTTAGGGGACAGGATATCATTCTGACAATCCACACTCTATCTGACCAACATACAAAACCTACTGCAAGGACTAGCCCATTTGCTGATCAGCCAAAATGCAGAGCGTACATGTACACTTACTTATCAAATGACACAAGCTGCTCATCTCGATTGCCATCTTCAGCCTATAAATAAATGATCAAATTAAGCATGATTCTTTTCTCATAAAGGTCAGAGTCAGGGGGTTTACTGTTTAAGTGTATACATTCTCCCATCTATACTTCATTCTAGGTACCTTTTTACACTCAGTGACTGTGCAGTATTTATCCCCTAATTAGCTGGGTCAGGCACTAAAAAAATGGACAAAATGTCAAATAGTGTTATAGTGTTAAATCATGCAGTGGTTTTTGCAAATCTGACATTAACATTTTAGTAAAGGAGATTTGTTATCCTCTGGCAACAGCATATGCTGGTGACAGGAATGTACGTGAATGAGGATAGTGAAGATGGGTTAAGTCTGTGAGAGGAGAGAAGAAGGTGGCAGATAACTGACAGAGAAAATGTCCAACCACATGGGAGAGTGCTTACCGAGAGGCGGGACCCAGCCCGGGCCCTGGCCACTGATTCCTTCTCTTTCTCAGCTGCGCGCCGCTGGACCACCTGGAAGTTGTTGAGCGCGGCTGAGAAGTCATTCATCAGCCTCTCCTTCTGGATCTTCTGCTGCCGCTGAGGGTGGAAACAATGTGCCCATGCCGCCACAGGGCAGAGACAGAGAGCAAGCAGAATTACTTTACACACTCACATTCTCCATTCACACCTTATAAACTGATAGATTAAACTGAAGGCATTTTTGACAATATACCCCATCTCTGAAGCCTGTCCAGCACAATTCGGTGAAGACCACATGTGCCTTACAGCAAAAGTCTAATGATTTTAAATGGCAAACTGAGGTACCTCTGTCAAGAAAAAAGGAGCGAAGTACGATTAAACCTGACTAGTCACTCAGTTTTCAAAGTTTGCTGGATTACAAGGAACGTCTTCCCAATTTTGTACAACCCTAACTGAGACTCACTGAAAATCTCAAAATAAGGGAACTGGCTACAAAAGTCAACTGAAATCATGTGTTTTTCCACTCATGGCCATTGACTGGGTCACAAATAAATCCATTACAACTGGAAGCAGGAAGACAGTCAGAAGCAGGCAATAAACCCAGAGTTTGATGGCAACCAAAAGGTCCTTCAATCAGACAAAGTGCACTGAGACAGCAACCCTCAGACTGAAACCATCGTTATGCAGACAGCCAGATCCTTGTTTCAGATGGAAATTTCTATCAAGTATACATCTGGCTAAAATCATGAAGCCATGTTATGCTGGCTCTAACAGTAAACCTTACACAATCTAGTAGGCATCATTTACCTAATGTCATCACCCTTTGCCAGCAAGCATTGTCGTTATCAGAAACAGAGCTGATTAGCAATGCTGCTAGTTTGCGAAGCTACTAAATTATGAATACCTAATGTCCTGCCAACTCATCTGTCTAACATGAACTGCAATTATTTGTTCAACTTTAGCTCAGCGGGCACAAACAACCATATGCATGTATCTCTTTTATGATATTAGCATGCTTCCTGGCTAATTAGCAGAGTAGAAGCAGACCAAGCAATGCTAGGCAAGGATAATACTAAAAAACTAACATTAACAAAATACTCAGCTAAGTAGTTGAAAATTTTCTTCTGTCAACCTTAATTTAGTATCCAACCAAGGCATACCAATCTGTCACTGGTGTTTGCTGCGGTCTGGTGCAGGATGTCCAGTCGGTGTGCTTGGTACAGCTAGGCCACAAAACACAAGCACACAGCCTCACCTGCTCTGAGGGGGACACAGGTAAGGGCAGAGAGCCAAGATCTTTCAGGTGTCTGTTGGTCTCTTTGGCCAGCTGGTTTGTGTAGTGCTGCACCTGTTGTCTGTAGTGGCATACACATAGCCGCTGTCAGAACACATCCTGGTTTATTACAATGCCACTCATAACTCTAGAGTGACTTGTTCTAAAATACAAGTCTTCTGGATCTACATGAACTGTCTCACTGGAAGGAGTGTTCTTTATAAAGTATCAGTTTTTAAATCTACTTCATAATTAATTGCAATTAGGGAAGGCATTCATTCACTGACTAGAACACAATGTTGTACTAAGGCAGGGGTGCAAAGTGGATAGGTGAAGATAGAGAGGTGCATGATGGGAGCTGAGATTTGTGTGGTACAGGGGTGAGGGCCAGGGCTTGTAAGCCACAGGAGGGCAGCTCAGTTTCCAGGTGGGCTTCCCGCTGGTCCTATACCCTTACACAAAAACCTTAACCTAAACTGTTACATCAAATATCCAGCTGTACAAATGAATGATATGTAAACTAAGGTGTCCTGGATAAGAGCATCTGCTAGCAAACAATGTAACAGAAACCATGCCCATTGTATTCAATGTGATGATGGGAAGTCAGGTAGGATGGACCCACTGGTGATGGTGGGTGGGATGTTCACTCACAGTCTGTCCTGTAGTTCGGCGGTATCCTGCCTTGTCCCCAGCTGGTACAGCATGTTTTTGATCTGGGCAGCTGTGGGCAACCACAAAAACAGCTAAATCAACACGTGTGGAGCGGGACAAGGGCAGGACTGTTAAAAATGCAAGGAAATACTGTACAAGTAAAAATACTGGTTATCCGCAAAGCGGACTTCCCCGTCACCTTTACTTAAAACCCCCTAACAGGAAATGCTTGTTTGGCTAATCTCCAACACCACACACACAAACACTTTTTTATGTAGACCTTTTTCACTTCTGTTTTAAAGGTCAAAATTAACACAGAGATTAGGGAAGTTCCTTTTTTTAAAAAAAGCATCACCTCTTAACATACAATGTAATGTAATACAGTAATAAAAGAAGCCATTATATTTGACAATGCAAAGATATGTTTAAAAAAAGTACTCTTTCATTTATTCTAGACAGATACCAAGCATAGCAAGTATCAAGTTTTTACACTGCACACCAAAGCAAGCACAACACTTGGATGGAGACTAAGGCCATGGTGCCATCTGCCTCAGTAAGGCACTCTACATGCTGTATGTGAGCCACAACACGCCACACTTCAACATGACAGTTTGCATTACAGTTGCCTTTTTCCTCCATTGCCAAATGTGATATGCATAAGTGGATGCCATGTGAAAGTATTTTACATAAAAGACTTATCTAAATACACTTTCAGACTTTGACCAACACGGGTGCCAAATCTGAGAAATCACCCAATGCTGTTAAGAGTTATGCAAGGAAGTAAAAGGGGGAAAAAAGCCACACAACAGGCATTCAGCCTAACTAGCAAATTTAGGTGGTGTAGTTGGAAACTGAATGCATATTACCGTAAACTGCACGCTTCATTTCATTTGAAACTGATTCAACTTGATTAAACGCACAAAGAGATTTAATTTTAGTGAGGATACTGACTGAAAGTGAGATCTGCATAAACAGCACCTGCACTGATTTCAATAATCTCTCATTCATTTTCAAGCCTGAACTCAACCCTGCCTTGTGGAAATGCATTCATCATTCGAGCGCATTCAGTCACCCTCAGGTAGGCTGGCACACCTGCGCTGCCTGAGGCTCAGCTGATGCCAGGCCGGTAAAGCTGAAATCCAGCCAAAGAGCTAACAACAACGTACCTGATAAAGCAAGTGAGTAAAAGCATTTACAAACTTCAGACTGCTTTATTCTAACGGTACAGTACTGCAAATGACTGTTCTCCATTAGTGGATTGCTTGGATTTAGCATTACCTAGCGGAGGGGTGGGGGTGGGAATAATTTTAGCCCTGTCTCCCTGAGTTCTCCCATGGTACTCACTGTTCTGTGTGATTTTCTGGATGTTGGAGCTGCATGTCTGGATGAGGGTGCTGAAGTCCCGCGGCTGGGAGCGGTAGCTGTCTGCCTTCCCGTAAGACATGGCTGCTTTCGAGCTGTCAATCACCCTTCAAAACCAGGAACGAGGACCGAGGAGGGGGTGGGGCACGCCGACAGAGCGACTGGTCTGTGCTGGCTGGCTCCTCCGATGTGCCTGAGGGCAAAAAAAACACACACACACACACATTCAAAACCTGTCAAATCAAAGCCAGGAGTGTGTTTTCACGCTCCACCTGCAACAGAAGCAGACAGAAGACAACCCATCCGGAAAACGACCAAAGCACTGAGACACAACTCCGGTCCTGTTGCGGTCCGGGACTAGGAATGTGCCCCAGATTGCTGCATCACCGGGGGAGTACTAAACGCGAGCTGCAATTTGTTGTCTATCGCCACAATTGTTATTTTTAACTCCTGAGGAAATGCTGAGATCGCAATGAGGCCTACACAATGAAAAGTGCTGCCTCATGCCTAGCTGAAAAGCCCTTTGGTCGATCAATGCAAACCGGACACCAAGACGGAAACACAGTAATTCTGGTTGATACACTCAAATCACAAGAACAACAGAGGCTGTGCTATTAGCAGCACTAGTCTCTAAGGAGGTAAGGGCCAGGCATTTAACAGTGCTTCTTAGCTCAGGGAAGAACACCTCTGAGACAATGACAGTTTAGCAGGGACAGATCAAATAACCGCTGCATTCAGAAAACAGAACAAGGACCTCAGGAATGTGCAGTCTGACCCTACTGAACCAAACACATAGATTAATCTAACATGTTAAGAAAGGCTTCGGATGAAACAAGATGCAGTGGCTCTTGCTGATTGAAACAAAAACGCTTCCTGAACAAATGATAAGAGAGAGATGCGACGTAACGTCAATCAGTCACCTGTTCATATCGAGCACAAATCTTGGCCCAACACAGAAGAACACAATGTACTGGTTCAGATCAGTGAGTCACCATTTTAGGCTTCATGAAGCCTCACGCTAAACCTCTCCCCTCAGAACAGACACTGATTGCCCGCAACAACTTTATTTGGAAATTCAAAAGAAATTAACACTCAAATAGGCAATGACTGAGAAATTCAAATAAATACTGTAGATGTCTTTCAGCTACAACAGATACGAGTTCTAAACCCAATGATGCTAAACAATTTGGTTGAACTAACCAGAATGGCAAGAAAGCCAAATGCCTATTGCCATGTCAGCAGCCTTAGCCTTAAGACTAAGGACTTGGCAACTGACACGAATGCGTCTTTGATACTAAATGCTTCTAGGACACAAGCTTTGAATACATTTCAATTATCATGACAACCTTTAATTGCCATGCATTACAATCAGTAACGAAATACCACATTTGATAACGGCAACTTCTGTACTAACAGCTCTTGTCTCTAGACTCGATGTGTGATTCTCACCAGCTGGGAAGATCAGAAATACTGTGCACTTTGAGGCAGTTCCATTGTAATCTTCTGTTCCATCTAAGCAACAAACACCATCACACGGTGAAACGGCAAAAACAAACACCGATCTCCTTCCTGTGTGGAACGCCCTGAAACGGTCTCAGCAGAACAGCTCGGATGCAGGGTTGCTACATCACACGACGAGACAGCTATACTATCTCATCAGCAAGCTGACCTCTTGCTGAACTTAACCTGACCGGAAATTATATAAACAGAAAACACGCATTGCTATCATGCTGGCAAAACATACATTATCTAGCTACCATTCATGTCCGTGTTGAGATTATTTTTTACTATTATCTCATTATCAACTATTTATTATTACCTCCACGAAACTCAAACAATAACGCGTGGGACATCAGTCGCATTTCGTCACACTGCCACGTCTACTGGCAAGTGTTGCACGTGTAGTAGATAGTGCGGCAGTGTAGCATAGTGGTAAGGAGCAGGGTTCATAACCAAAAGGTTACTGGTTCAATTCCCAGAGGTCAAGGTACTTAACCCACAATTGCCTCAGTAAAATATCTGCCTGTATAAATTGATAATATGTAAAACTGTAACCGACGTAAGTCGCTCTGGATAACAGCGTCTGCTAGTAACGTGTCTGGGGAGCGAATAATCAATCGGCGATTTTCCACATAGAATTTGACAACGCAGGATTGGTGTACGGTCACCACAGGTAGCTAGCGGTCCACCACAAAACAATGCATCATACTATAAGATAGCCTCTTAGCATGACCCACCTGGTTACGCAGGGAATTATTTTCTTACACGCAGTATCCCTTTTTCCAGATAGCTCGCCAAAAACGTCGCCTGTTGGTCAGGCGTGGCTCACGGTGTCAGCAAACTGTCACATCGTTTACACGTTATCCAACTAACTGTTTGATCTCAAACCTGCAAGGTACTGACGGCATGGGTCAAAACGGAGCAGGTTGTTTACACTCGGCCTCGATTTTGCAAGACAGCGTGGCTGTCAGGAGCGCTTGCGCAACTCCACAATTTACAAAGGCGCACTATTTAGCAGCCGAGTAGCTCCACCCTGGGCCCTGAATGACGCGTTCTTACGCCCCGCATCAAGCAGCTGTAAGAATTCGGACAAATTTGACACGGTTAAATTAATTACCTCCACATGAATGAAACGGCATACGTGCGACTTTTTCATTAGGCTACATTTAAACGTTTTAGTAAACGTTAATATTTCACGAAGGGACTGACCTACTTGCACCAAGACAGCAGCACACGGAGCATGGCTAGAAGACATGAAATTCAGAGAGTATCCTGCACGTAGCAGCTACGTAGCTATTGCTGTTTTACAATGATAGCCTAATAAACATGATAAAATCATAATTCGCCGGCTATCGCATGGCACATAGCCAATTTCAAAACGCTGTCTAGCTAACTAACGTGAGCGATTTCTGTTGAATGGGATCGCTAGGTAACGGTAGCCAAATAAGCCAGACAACAGCCATTATTGTAATTCTGTGTAGCTGCCTGGCTAGTTTGACTCCAGCTTTCTGTCCCTTTCCCTTGAATGATTAGCCTGATAACTCATACATTTAAACGGAAAAAAGAAAAGTCCATCAGACAACCTAATCGGCCAACTACCAAACTGGTACTTTGGATATGATGCAAACAAATACAAGATATTGTCCCTGTAGCTAATGAGCTAACATTGTCGAATCATCTTCCTAGATGGTTAGCTACCGGTTACCGAGTGTTTACAGCAAACATCTGTAGCTAGCTAGTTTGCTAGCCTATTCTGGAATAGATCTGTTCTACTACTTAGCTTCGTGATCATGTCCTCTGTCCACTACTACTGGATATATCTATTCATTGTTAACTTAGCTATAAATTGACTGGTTAGCCAGTTATTCAATTAGCTTAGTTATTTAGCTAGCAAACCTGTCAATGTATGTAACGTTAGCAAGCTAGCAAGCTGACTAGTAACTACCTGCATAGCTTTGTGACACTTTAAATGTGCAGGTAAAATATGTGAAAATCCCTTTACAGTCAACATATATCACATGTACATTCATTTAATATTACAGAATAAAACCTTACTTGATGTAGGACTTCGTTTCAACTACTCGTTTAGAGGCTTCCGTTTCTCACTCAGTTCCTCCAAATCGATAGACGTTTCGTCACAGGTCCTGCCCCAAGACTGGCAGCGACGTCGCTTACGTAGTCATTAGTCTATTTGAAGGCGTCATGCTGCGCAAAATTCTGCGCAGAATTCGCTGATCATCATGTTATCGCGTCCAAGTCACCATTTCTATCTCATCAGTCCAATCCACAAAACTGTTGAGACTACGCATTAATTTACGCGAAGCATGACGCCCTAAGATACGACCATGGTATTGAACGTGTATTCACAAATGTATTTCGAATGCAGAAAAGAATCACAATTTCCAGTGGTCTGCCTAAGGCAACTGCCATTACAACATGGACACTTTTCAGTCAACAGTCAAGTACCTTAATTTAGAATCTGCCCTCAGATGTCAGAAATCATCTGAAATCTGGACAGAATTTCAACATACTGACCCTAATAATTCAGCAGTTGATTTATGAAAATGTCTGCTAATGAAACATGTAGTACAGGACCTGACTGGAAGGGAAACAAGCACACAAAAAGTTCTCTTTAACATGAATCTGGCCTAATCTCTGCTGAACTGCAGTGCTGAACTCAAGCCAATTATCACAATGTTAACATGCTAGCTGGAAAGCCTGGAGCAGAGGGACTTTATCCCGTGACTTCCACACGGCTCCTGGTAACTGACTCCATAGACACCACACTGCACTCACATGACCCGAAGGGGGAAGGCAGGCAGGCCAGCCTGAGCAAATAAAAAAAGCCCATGAAGAAAGGCTCTTCCAGCTCAGGGTGAATGGATAAGGGCCGCCGCCCTTATCCCCCTCCTCCTCCCTGCCCTTTCTGAGAGGAGCTGCGGGCCTTTTGCTTACGGTACATTCCTGTAGTCCAACATGCACTGCATTATGCTGCGCAAATGGAGGAAAATTACCCATTCCGACAGCAACAGGCCATTGGGTACAGTCAAAGCATCCAGTTGTGCAGCGTACTTGTAACCACCAGTAAGGTAGTTTGCTGTGGCACTGTATGACACAATTAGAGTTACAAAGCAACTGATATGAGAACATACAGTACCAGTCAAAAGTTTCGTAAATAGTAAAGACATCAAAACTATGAAACACAACTAGAATTATGCAGTGACCAAAAAAGCATTTTAAACAAATCAAAACTCTTATATTTTAGATTCTTCAAAACAACCAACATATTTTTGTAATTTTTTAAAAAGAAATTCATACATAAACAAATATAAATCATGAAGTTGATGCCTAAAAAAAATCAAGCATTTAAGCATAAGTGTTTAGATCAAAATATCTTTGAATGCACATTTCCCATTATCTTAATCAGGGGTGTCATACAACTTTTGACCAGTACTGTATATCAAAACATCAGAATCACCACACCATGAAAAGAGAAATTCTACCTTTATTTGCAAAAAATACAACTAGATGGGAGAGAATTTATCCTGAAATATGACATTTTTAAGAGAGCATCTATGAAATCCAAACAATCAGCACAAAAAGTGCAGTTTACATTTTGAGGTGACATGCATTCTTCATTGATGTGCAGCACACAGTTAACATGAATGCAGTTCTTAAACCAAACCTCAAGCTCTCCTTATATAACCAGGGCAGAAATGACATGTAATGACAATGATGCAGCTGTTTTGACTTCACCAAAACAAGTTCAGACAGCTTCTGTGTCAGAAATTTCTTTTCAATACTTAATGCACTGCACTCAATCTGAAATGCATTTAATGAATAGAAAAAAAACAAACATAACACACATAACTGTAGTTACATGTTCAAACGCTCCATTAAATATTCATCTTCAGCATGAAATTCTATTTTGCATGATGTATGACGCATGTAGAAACAATGCCTTTCTATGGTGTAGGTACACTACAAAAGACTGATTTTGTGTGGCTACACATTGTTCAGCCACAGTTACAGTTCAATATGGATGAGAGGACAAGATAACTAGTCAAAGATACTATTGCAAAGGCCACAGTGAACATTTCATCTGTGTGTATGAAGTGGATTTTACAATGCTGGACATAAAAGAGAAACACTAGCTAGTTGGTCGGCTAGGTGTCCTTTGGTTTGAAAACCAAGATGGTTTCCCATAGACATTGGGGGGGAAGGTGGAAGGTATCAAAAATCCAAAAATGGCAAGTAAAACAAAAGAGAAAATATGCTAAAGATGAGTCATATACTGAAGATGCACCCTTTCTGGAAAGTGGTGGAACAGTGAGGTCTGATTCACTAGAGGTTCTCCCAGTCCGCCATCACAGTCTAGCCTGGTTCAAAATGAATCCCTTTTGACCATTAACGTCGCACATGGGGCCATCCTCCCAGAGTTCCCACACAGGAAAGCCAGAGCGGGTCTGATGATGGACAGTCATACAACTTTCAGAGCAGACGTGCTCGGCTGGTCCGGTGTGCGGATCTACGGGGAGACAGGGAGGTCTGAGGAGTCCAGCTGTGGCCAGTGGCAGTCCATCAGAGCGTCGTACAGCTCCTCGCTCTCCTCCATGAACTTCCTGTTGGCCTCTGCCACATCCAGGTCGGTGTTGGGGTCTGGAAAACAGAGGGCAAACAGCGATGGTCATGGCTGTGTCGCAATGGACATTGTGCTGGGCAGATTCTGGTCAACAGTCGATCAGAGAGCTTGACAAAAAGGTCAGCCACAAATCTGTATTTTTTTTTTTCCATTTCACTTCTTAGATTTCAGAAAGAAAAGTGGTCAACACACACTCACCCTCCAGCCCGTCATCTTCAACTTCTTCGTATGTCTGAAAAAAAAAAAAAAACATGTCATGAGGTCATTTACAGTCATATCAAAATAATTGTAAAATATTAAGCAGTAATTCAGAAAAGCACTTTAGCTAACCCTCATTCAAAGCCCAGTGCATAGGTCTATTGAAACTGCTAGCTTTCCCATGCTAATATGGAAAAATCAAAGCTGTAAATGGATGAGCTTACCTGTGTGCTGTAGTCATACTGGTTATAGTTGTAGCCATAGCCGCCTGAGTTCTGGTCGTAGCCCCAGTTTGAGTAGTAATTTGGGTACTGCTGATAGTACTGGTTGTGGTTGTAAGGGTATGGCTGGGAATACCTATTGTCTGGACCACCCCTGTTTCTGGGAGGGAAACGAAAACGAGCACTGGTGACCAAAAACGTCAAAGGCACATGAGTAAAGAAGGGGTTGCCAGCCAATACACCAATCTTATGCAACGTTGCACTAACCTTTGTACAACATCCTGTATCAGCTGGGCCTGCACAAATGCTTCAGAGAACAAGCACGAGGAAACTGTAACCAGTCTGGAAGTTAGGAACTAAGGAGGACAATGGGAGCCGAAGCTGAGGATTGCCTATCCCACACAACATTAAAAGCTTCCATGTGCCATACCATAACTGGCTGAGAAGTGGCCAAACGCCATTCAGTTCCAAAGCCCGCACACGTGATTGGCTGATGTGGTGTCTGAAAGAGTGCAGTGTACATTTGTTACCCTCTGACGGGGGCACACACGAGCAGGCCGGCATACCTGTTGTCTCCTTGTCTCCCATACGTAGCCCGGTTTAGCTTGAACCTTTTGGGCTGAAAACAAAAAAGAAAGCCACAGCTTAAAAAAAGGAGAGAGACAGTGCTTGGCTTTCAGGTGACTGCAGCAAAACATTCCTTATCAAATGCCCTCATAGTGAGCAATATGACAATCTGACCATATAAGACACCTGTACTTTACTATACTGCAACATAAGGACAACACAATATATCATATTTATACCAAACAAATGCAAGACACATAAAACATACACACAATATAACACATAAAAATGTATTATTACAAGACCTAGTGTTGGTTTCTTGTGTGGCTTATAGTGGTTGTATAGCAGAAGGCCATTCAAATTTGCTTCAAATGAAAAACTCATAGTAACACACTTACAATTCCATACGTAAGTAAATCATATGAGTTAGTTGCTGGAATTCGCATTGTAAAACAATCCTTTGTGACAATGCCATAGAGCATTCAGGAGCCTGCTCCCCAGCCTACTGGCCAATAGAAAGCCAATCAGCGAGGCCTTTGTAAGCCATCGGTCACATGTCACATTCCACACCCCTCCCCTGCCACGGCCCCAGAAGCACTGATCTGTGATCAGTGTTGGGCAAATGAGCAGTTCAGTGTGATGCGCAGGGCAGAGATCAGTACTGACAAGGGGCCCAGAGGGAGTGGCATGGAACGCATTTACCAAGGCCATGAAACGGACATGTCTGGGGCGGCCGTGTAGCACAGCAGTAAGGAGCAGGGCTTGTAACTGAAAGGCTGCTGGTTTGATTCCCCACTGGGGCACTGCTGCTGTACCCTTGGGCCAGGTAGTTAACCTACAATTGCCTCAGTACATATCCAGCTGTATAAATTCATAACATGTAAAAAATAATCTGTAGCCTATGTAAGTCGCACTGGATAAGAGCATCCCCTAAATACCAATGATGTAATATAATGTAATGTAATGTCTGTGCCCTACTGACTGCTGGAGTAAGACAGCAGGCATGGGACACTGAGGTAAGCCTGAAACGGCCAGCTGCTCTGTACCGGTGTCGCTCCTGGGAGGGGCTTGCCGTTGATTTTGCGCAGACATCTTTCTGCCGTCGCCTCGTCTGCTAGCTCCACAAAGCAGTAGCCGGCAGCACCCCTAAAAGGGAGGAACAAAAGACAATGCAGAGGTTTAGACTTCAGGTTCCACTTTAATTCAGTTAAGGGTTTAGGCTCACTTGTTTGCAATGCTCCTTGCTCACGAAACCTGGATCCACCCTGAATTCATTACTCAGCCTCCAACAGCACCTCTGTTGACTGACTTACACAACTTATTATGAGTGCCACAAATAGGGACTAACTAGACACTGTTGCTCCACACTGGATTTTCTGCTCATACATAAGACTCCCTCCCTCCTTATTTCACATATTTCTCAAGGTAAGCACTGAGACCTCCAAATTCTACTCATTTTCTGATTGCAAGCCCACTTACTTAACCTGTATGCCCAGCTGCAGCCCCATATTCAGCTCTCTGCACTTTCCCCAGTCCTCTCCTATGGAGGCTCCTACATTTAAGCAGGTTCTTGCTGGTTCGTATTATAGTATCTGGACTGTAGCCAGAGTTGCCACCTTGCAATTAAATTTTGCACTTGTTTCTTCAATTTCTCTATGTGACCTTACATTTACCTTGAATGGATACACTTCTGTTCTCTTGTGCTGGAAATTGCTCTGGATAAGAGTGTCTGCTATATGAATGTAATATAATGCAATATAATGTAATATCTGCCAAAAATAATAACTTTTGCATAAAATGGGCTATGACGTCTTTACAGCAAATGAGACTAGAGGCCCAGGTAGCATCCTCAAATACACCATGAACAAGTGTCTCAGACAACAGTATATGTTGCTGCCTTAGGTTCTCCAGGTTTTTGCTGACAGCTTTGTTCTTACCAGGTCATCTTATTGCGAATGATCCTCACGCCCACCACGAGCTCCCCCATGGTGGCAAAGGCGCGAGATATGAACTTCTCGTCCATATACGGCTCCAGCTTGCAAGAAACAGGGCAAAGCGCATGTCAGATTAACAAATTCCACTGCACTCCAAACCTCTCGTTTCCATTAAGACTATCCAGGGGTGTGTGGATCAAAGACTGTGAAATAACGACAGAGCACTGCACACAACTTAAGCAGAACGTCGGACCTCAAACGAAAGTCGTAAGTGTAATAACCGGTCAAAAATATTTAATTTCATCAAAGCGCTGAACATTAAGATGTGATGCTGGGCTCACAAAGCAGAATAAAAGATGATGTCCAGGCAAGTATGGATCAAAACAGAGGACTTAGGATTGATATGGCCATCAATACTTTTAAACTGCAGTCTATCCCAATATATGTATACTGTTGTGCGGGTTATCTAGCTAACCAGCGCTCCGCAGAATGACTGACGCGGCACTAAAAAAAAAATCCATGTACAAACCGTCAGAGATTGCTACCTATGGAGATACCTAGCGGTGCAAAGGACAATGCAGCCAAATATTTAGCTACCTTTAGTCTTTTGTTCATCTCCACTTACTCACCCTCCCTGACCAAACACTGAAAAGGGAATTAAAAGCTAACGTCAGCTAACCAGCAATCATACTGAAGTGCATTTACTGTTGCGTAAGATATCAATAAGATATCAATTCACTAGCGTTACGCCAGATAACTTAGTTTAGGTAGCTAAAACAAGAAATTACTATACGCTCACATATAACGGCTATAGCTCGCTATTGCTGGTCAGGTAGTTAATAGCATCGACTCGGGGCTAGCTACCTGGCTTACTTGCTAGCTGGTCAAATGGTGTGTTCGTAACCGTTGCTGCTTTTAGCTAACGTTAGGTAATTTAGCAGTCTCGCGTGGAAGATCAGCATTTCAAAGAAAGTAACTCACATTCCCCATCCAAAGACAACTCATTTTCTTCGTTTTTCTTTGTCACTTCTTCTTTATTTGAAAATAATGTGAACAGGAACCTTTCAAGTTGTATCGTTGGCACTCTACCAAAGTTCAATTTGTGCTCACTCGTTCACCGTTCGCCCGCTCACTTCCTGTGTTAGGGGTCATATCTTGTGTGATTATAAACAGCGACGCCCCGTGGTTAGGAGGACACCTCTCCCGTTGTCTTCAAACGGATTACACAGTGTCGCGCGTATTGGGAAGGCAGGTACAACCTACGCCCTCGGCCAGGTTAGACCCATGATGAGGTTTCCTGTGGAATTAACCGCACGGACCTTAGGTCCGACCATTACAAGAACGTGGTTTTGTACCTTCTAACCACATTTCAGTACAATTGATTGCGATGCAAATCTCATACCGCCGCATCTCATACACCAACGTCTGAATCTCGACCATCCTTATTTTCTTTTTCTCCATCTTAATTTTCCTGCTGCATGACACCATAGCAAAGTATTCAGAACCCCCAACAACACTCACCGTTGACCTCTTATATTTAGCCTGATGGCACCGCTTGTCCATCAGTTACGGCTATGGGTTCTTTCTAAGCGTAAAATCGATAAGGATGTACACGCACAATTATATTTCAGCCCATAGAAGACCCAAAAAGCTGTATAGTTTCCAGCAGCTTAAGCTATTAAACATTTTTCACAAGTTCACCAAGAGCTGGTCTTCACTTTTCATGTATTTACAATGCACTTGTACATTTTAACATTAAATACATTGTCCTACAAGGTAGGGCTGGGCGATTAATCGAATTTTATTTTCAATTACGATTTTGGCTTCCAACGATTATGAAAATCTTTTTTTAACCCTTTAACGCCTACGGTCACACCGGTGTGATCAGCGTTTAGCGCCTATGCTAACACCTGTGCGATTAGAACACTAGACTGGAAAAATTCTAGCTAATTTAGCTTTGAGGAAACAAGGATTTAACATTAATAAATAGCAAATGCGGCGGTGAAAACTATGAGAAGCTTAATAACGCTAATGAAAACATAACGAAGCATATAAGGTAACACGCGCTACATAGCATACGTTACCTGCGAAAGGTTAAAAGTTCAATAAATGCATGATGTTTCCAAAGTCAATGAGTAATGGTGTTAGATAATCCTGATCTCAATATTGACCAAAATAATCGTGATTATGATTTTTGCCATAATCGAGCAGCCCTAAGGTATGAAATGTCCATTAAAATCGTTACATTTTTTACAATGATGAAAGTTGTATGTACAGTTGCAAGTGTTTTACCTTCTAATATATTTCAACACTTATTACATTTAAGTAAGGTTTGGGTCTGGATGATTAACAAATGATTTCTTCTCATAACCTAGAGTGAAAGATAGGCCTACTGAATCCCCAGACGAGAACTTCTGTCTTCATTTCTGTGAAAAATAAGACCACGTACCCTTTTTTGCACTTCATATAAGCTTTATTCAATGCATGACACGCTGCCCGTCATTACAGGTCCGCTGGAACACTTTTCCAACGTCATCGAGGTTGTCGGTTGCAAATGAATGAGAGAAACACAAAACAGGCTGGAGAGAACAGGTACGCAGGGGTTGTCGACACGACGGTGAACTCCGCAAACGGCACTAGTGGAGGAACCGGGTTCAGAGCAGTTTGTAGAGAAGGGCGGGAACCATCGTCATCCCCACCTGCAGCAGAAGCGGGACCGTCACTGTGCTCGCGCCCGCAACAGGCTGTCAAAATGCGCAAAAATTAATAGGTTACATAACAGAGATTTATTATTTTTTAATATGCATTTCTTTGATGTAAAAAGAAACTGGTAATTTAAATATACAATATGAGTAATATACAAGGCCGGATTAAGGGCAACGGGGCAATTGCCCAGGGGCACAAGATCTCTAAAGGGCCCAGCGCACAAGTAAAATATCTGGTTAGATCTACGAACAGCTACTAGCAATGAGGACAGCTCAGCTGACGTTAGTGGTGATATTTCTTCACCCGTCGTAACAGTTAGCAATGTTAGCGGCCTGGACACCACCGGTAAATTGGTGGCGAGCGCGAACGTGGAGGGAGCTAGCGATTGATCGCCCGTTGCGACGGCGAGTAGCCTGGACAGTGAGCGTTTTATTTGAGAGGGACTGTCTGTGGTGATTGTGATGTGCGTGAAAGAGCTGCTAAGCTGAGCTCCGCTTATCTGACAGACCTGGACAAGTCCTTGGCAGACTAACTTATTCAGTTCAGGCATTTTGTACAGAATGAGTCTTCGCCTGCACAGTTGCTGAACGTTCTTGAGAGTAATGGACTTAAGACAATTGTAACAGAGTTAAAAATGACCTACATACACAGGGTGCATTCTTCCAAAATTATAGTATTGACATGCTATTCATTTTATGCACTTGAAAGGTTCACTACGAGTTGTAAAAGTTCTCAGATTAACGTACCCATTCACCCTAGATAAAACATGGGGCTCCATGGCTGCAATTGTATTTTATTTTTTTTTCTTCGCATTTCTGTATTTTTGTACGTGTGGGCCTTCCGTACTCCAGTCAGAACTTTCCTCTGCTGGTGGTAGGACGTGCGTAGGGAGAGCTTCGTTAATAATTTTGTATTTTAATGATATATTCTGTCTAATCGCACACTGATGAATGAATACATATCTTTATAAGTTGTATTAATGCGTAATCTTGACAAGTAGCGCTATAGAGCAATGTGTCAGAGTTTTTAACCAAAATACAGTATACATTTTTGGCGGTAACTACGTTGTGTTAACTGCGCTACGGATAAAACAATTTCATTTTATTGATTTTTTTTTTATGTTTATACTCTGTAGATTTGGATGTGCAGCTGCGATTACCAGATATTTATTAAGTACACGTTTATTTGTGAATGCAGGTACGTAGTTCATGCAAACTGTAAATGTTAAAGAATTTATGTTTGTTAATAAAGGTCGACCGATACATCGACCACAAAGGTCGACCACAATGTCACAGAGACGGCTTTCTGCCCTTTCCCTTCTGGCCATCGAACATGAACTCTTTAGGGATCTTGATTTTGAGGATATTGTACACCAGTTTGCATATTTAAAGTCACGAAAGAGGCCAGGGTAAGATCTCTTTGCTGTTTATTTTGCCAAATTATGCTAATGCAAATGACTTTTCATACATAACGTGATACGTAGGCTATTTGTAGTTCTATAAATTTAACAAAGCCAGAATGAACATTTGTGCATCTGTTCATCATAAGTTCACTTTATTTAAATGTTAAATGCACTTGATAGATATTGAAGCAGTAATATGTTTACATTTTGCTACTGTACTGAGGTCTATAGAATCAACAAAGCCTGATTTGTTGTCAGAATTTATAATTAAAATGCACTTGATTATGATTACGCCCACAATGCGCTTATTGTGTGTGTGTGTGTGTGTGTGTGTGTGTGGGGGGGTGTTAATACGGCCCTGATAACATACTAGTCAGACCTAATTCAATCAGAAATTTGTATTACAATAATTTGTATTATTGTAAAGTACATCAATTCAGCTGAAATGTGTTGTGAGCGACGGCGCATAGGATTTAATTGTAATATAACATCGCTGAAATCACTGTTGCTGGCGTAACGTAGACTTATGTCGTTCATTTGAAACTACCAATTATCCATCGCTTAACTCAAACGAAGAAATTTATCATGCGTAGCCTATATTTTACGTAGGCTATAGTTTCAGATTACCATTATATATTTATACATGATTTGAACTGGTAATTTAAATATACAATATGAGTAACATACTAGTCAGACCTGAAGTGAGTCAGACCTAAGTCAATCAGAAATTTGTATTTACACCTGTAAAGTTTCATATCCCCTCTGCCAGGG